>CM053035.1:64472896-64532384 GCA_028564925.1 Lithobates sylvaticus | reverse complement strand
CTCTTGCCATTATAATTTAAAAAGAGTAAACACAGTTGATTGATAATAAATTGATTCAGCCAAACACTAACCATGTTAGTGTTCCTGGTGTACTGTTTCTAATATACTACAGGCAGGCAGTTGATTCAGTTAGCTGCAGTATATTCAGTACTGTATCCTGTGCAGCTAGAGCTCACTGCAGACCGTTCCTGTTGTTCTCTTCCTAATATACTACAGGCAGGCAGGTGCTTCAGTTAGCTGCAGTATATTCAGCACTGTATCCTGTGCAGCTAGATCTCACTGCAGACCATTCCTGTTGTTCTCTTCCTAATATAATACAGGCAGGCAGTTGATTCAGTTAGCTGCAGTAAATTCAGTATACTGTATCAAGTTTAGCTAGATCTCACTGCACACCTTTCCTGTTGTTCTCTTCCTAATTAGGGATGAGCCGAACACCCCGGGTTCGGTTCGCACCAGAACCTTCGAACGGACCGAAAGTTTGCGCGAATTTTCGAACCCTATACGTTATAATGGACGCGAACGTTCGAAATCAAAAGTGCTAATTACAACGGCCAATATGCATGTTAATGTCATAAAACAGGTTTGGGGACCCGGGTCCTGCCCCAGGGGACATATATCAATGCAAAAAGAACTTTTAAAAACTAACGTTTTTTCGGGAGCAGTCATTTTAATGATGAATAAAGTGAAAAAAAAAAGTGAAATTTTCCTTTAAATATGGTACCTGGGGGTGTCTAAAGTATGCCTGTGAAGTGGCATGTGTTTCCCGTGTTTAGAACTGTCCTTGCACAAAATGTCATTTGTAAAGGAAAAAAAGAAGCCATTTAAAACCACTTGCGGCTTTAGGTTTGTTCTTAAGTAGAATCTGAACAGGTACATTATGAAGTGTAGCTCCATCCCAAAAAAATCTATTTTTAAGCTTTTTGGAGAACATAGGGAGGGTTATCACCCCTGTAACATTTGCTGTCTTTGCACATCTGTTCAGAACATGTCACCTCACTTTCCGTCCCAATGACAAATGTTTTTGGAAAAAGTGGGGTTTTAATTGAAACAAGGATTGGTGATAAAGTATCAGTAGAGAGGAGATACCTTTTTCCCAAATTAAATCTAACAGGATAGAATTTCCCTTCCTAGGGGTAGATTTCCTCTCACTTCCTGTTTTCTCTTTCCATTTGCAAGTAGGAGTCGTTTGTAAGTTGGATGTATGAAAGTAGGGGCCTGGCGTATATACTCTGCAGAAATTTGCCCTATTAGATGTTGGTGTAGCCACAAGACTGGTGGGCACAGGAATGGGCCCTGCTGTGAGTTAATAGATCAAGATTTGTAATTGCATGCACCTGTTGAACAGGGCAGAAAAATTGGGGGTGGTGGTGGTGGTGGTGGACGGTGTTGCCACAAGACTGTAAGCTCTCACAGTTACTCTTGGTGGGCGCAGGAATGGGCCCTGCTGTGAGTTATTAGATCAAGATTTGTAATTGCAAGCACCTGATGAACAGGGCAGAAAAATTGGGCCTTTGGCGGTGGTGGTGGACGGTGTTGCCACAAGACTGTAGGCCCTCATAGTTACTCTTGGTGGGCGCAGGAATGGGCCCTGCTGTGAACTATTAGATCAAGATTTGTAATTACCCGCCCCTGTTAAACAGGGGCTGAAAAATTGTGCCTTAGGCACTGGTGCTGGTGCCACAACACTGCAACCCCTCACAGATACTGTACTTGGAGCACAGCAGTCACACGTGTTGCGAAGCATTTTTTAAAAAAATTGTAAGTACACGCCCCTGTTAAAACAGGGGCTGAAAATTGTGCCTTAGGCACTGGTGCTGGTGCCACAACACTGCAACCCCTCACAGATACTGTACTTGGAGCACAGTGTTGCGAAGCATTTTTTTATAAAAATTGTATGTACACGCCCCTGTTAAAACAGGGGCTGAAAAATTGTGCCTTAGGCACTGGTGTGGTGCCACAACACTGCAACCCCTCACAGATACTGTACTTGGAGCACAGCAGTCACACGTGTTGCGAAGCATTTTTTTAAAAAATTGTAAGTACACGCCCCTGTTAAACAGGGGCTGAAAAATTGTGCCTTAGGCACTGGTGCCACAACACTGCAACCCCTCACAGATACTGTACTTGGAGCACAGTGTTGCGAAGCATTTTTTTATAAAAATTGTATGTACACGCCCCTGTTAAACAGGGGCTGAAAAAATTGTGCCTTAGGCACTGGTGTGGTGGCATGGATCATTGAGGAGGAGGAAGAGGATAGTCAGTGAACATAAGAGGACAGTCACTCAGCATCAGCATAGGCAGTCTTGAAGGGATGTGATGTGACATTAAAAATTATTCGGTTATATCCGCCTCAGGTGCCTGGTAGCTGGTGGTGATCCAAGACTGATTCATTTTGATGAAGGTCAGTCGATCAACCGAGGCGGTGGACAGGCGCACCCTATGATCAGTCACAAATCCTCCAGCAGCACTGAATGTGCGTTCGGACAGAACGCTGGAGGCAGGACAGGCCAGTAGCTCAATTGCATACTGTGCAAGCTCTGGCCAGTGATCCATCCTCAGGACTAGGGATGAGCCGAACACCCCCGGGTTCGGTTCGAACCAGAACCTTCGAACGGACCGAAAGTTCGCGCGAATTTTCGAACCCTATACGTTATAATGGACGCGAACGTTCGAAATCAAAGTGCTAATTACAACGGCCAATATGCATGTTAATGTCATAAAACAGGTTTGGGGACCCGGGTCCTGCCCCAGGGGACATATATCAATGCAAAAAGAACTTTTAAAAACTAACGTTTTTTCGGGAGCAGTCATTTTAATGATGCATAAAGTGAAAAAAAAAAAGTGAAATTTTCCTTTAAATATGGTACCTGGGGGGTGTCTAAAGTATGCCTGTGAAGTGGCATGTGTTTCCCGTGTTTAGAACTGTCCTTGCACAAAATGACATTTGTAAAGGAAAAAAAGAAGCCATTTAAAACCACTTGCGGCTTTAGGTTTGATCTTAAGTAGAATCTGAACAGGTACATTATGAAGTGTAGCTCCATCCCAAAAAAATCTATTTTTAAGCTTTTTGGAGAACATAGGGAGGGGTTATCACCCCTGTAACATTTGCTGTCTTTGCACATCTGTTCAGAACATGTCACCTCACTTTCCGTCCCAATGACAAATGTTTTTGGAAAAGTGGGGTTTTAATTGAAACAAGGATTGGTGATAAAGTATCAGTAGAGAGGAGATACCTTTTTCCCAAATTAAGTCTAACAGGATAGAATTTTAAGTTAATAGATCAAGATTTGTAATTGCATGCACCTGTTGAACAGGGCAGAAAAATTGGGGGTGGTGGTGGTGGTGGTGGACGGTTTTGCCACAAGACTGTAAGCTCTCACAGTTACTCTTGGTGGGCGCAGGAATGGGCCCTGCTGTGAGTTATTAGATCAAGATTTGTAATTGCAAGCACCTGATGAACAGGGCAGAAAAATTGGGCCTTTGGCGATGGTGGTGGACGGTGTTGCCACAAGACTGTAGGCCCTCATAGTTACTCTTGGTGGGCGCAGGAATGGGCCCTGCTGTAAGTTATTAGATCAAGATTTGTAATTGCAAGCACCTGATGAACAGGGCAGAAAAATTGGGCCTTTGGCGGTGGTGGTGGACGGTGTTGCCACAAGACTGCAGGCCCTCATAGTTACTCTTGGTGGGCGCAGGAATGGGCCCTGCTGTGAACTATTAGATCAAGATTTGTAATTACCCGCCCCTGTTAAACAGGGGCTGAAAAATTGTGCCTTAGGCACTGGTGCTGGTGCCACAACACTGCAACCCCTCACAGAGACTGTACTTGGAGCACAGCAGTCACACGTGTTGCGAAGCATTTTTTTAAAAAAATTGTAAGTACACGCCCCTGTTAAACAGGGGCTGAAAAATTGTGCCTTAGGCACTGGTGCTGGTGCCACAACACTGCAACCCGGCCCTCACAGATACTGTACTTGGAGCACAGCAGTCACACGTGTTGCGAAGCATTTTTTTAAAAAATTGTAAGTACACGCCCCTGTTAAACAGGGGCTGAAAAATTGTGCCTTAGGCACTGGTGCTGGTGCCACAACACTGCAACCCGGCCCTCACAGAGACTGTACTTGGAGCACAGCAGTCACACGTGTTGCGAAGCATTTTTTTTAAAAATTGTAAGTACACGCCCCTGTTAAACAGGGGCTGAAAAATTGTGCCTTAGGCACTGGTGCTGGTGCCACAACACTGCAACACGGCCCTCACAGAGACTGTACTTGGAGCACAGCAGTCACACGTGTTGCGAAGCATTTTTTAAAAAAATTGTAAGTACACGCCCCTGTTAAACAGGGGCTGAAAAATTGTGCCTTAGGCACTGGTGCTGGTGCCACAACACTGCAACACGGCCCTCACAGAGACTGTACTTGGAGCACAGCAGTCACACGTGTTTGCGAAGCATTTTTTAAAAAAATTGTAAGTACACGCCCCTGTTAAACAGGGGCTGAAAAATTGTGCCTTAGGCACTGGTGTGGTGGCATGGATCATTGAGGAGGAGGAAGAGGATAGTCAGTGAACATAAGAGGACAGTCACTCAGCATCAGCATAGGCAGTCTTGAAGGGATGTGACATTAAAAATTATTCGGTTATATCCGCCTCAGGTGCCTGGTAGCTGGTGGTGATCCAAGACTGATTCATTTTGATGAATGTCAGTCGATCAACCGAGGCGGTGGACAGGCGCACCCTATGATCAGTCACAAATCCTCCAGCAGCACTGAATGTGCGTTCGGAAAGAACGCTGGAGGCAGGACAGGCCAGTAGCTCAATTGCATACTGTGCAAGCTCTGGCCAGTGATCCATCCTCAGGACCCAGTAAGCCAGAGGATTTTCGGTGGGAAAGGTGTCCAAGTCTGACCTTGCCCCAAGGTATTCCTGCACCATGTATATCAGACGCTGGCGATGGTTGCTGGAACCGATCATACCTTGGGGCTGCGGACTAAAAAATTGTCTGAACGCATCGGTCAGACGTCCACCTTCCCCACCGCTCCTTCTGCCACTGACCGAAGCCTCAGCAACTCGTCGCCCAGGACCAGGAGTTTGTAGCCTCCCAGTTTCTGGGAACGCGTTGCACAGACCTTTCTGCAAGGCCTCCCTGAGATGTCTCATCCTCTGCTCCCTCTGCGACGGCAAGATAAGGTCCGCAACCTTACCCTTGTACCGCGGATCAAGGAGAGTGGCCAGCCAGTAATGGTCCCTCTCCTTGATCCGAAGAACACGAGGATCCTTCCGCAGGCTTTGCAGGATCAGGGAGGCCATGCAGCGTAGGTTAGCTGAGGCATTCGGTCCGGAGTCTTCTGGGTCACTGAGGATGACATGATCGCCAGCCACCTCCTCCCAGCCACGTACAAGTCCACTGGCTTGTTGGGACTGTACATCATCCCTAAAAGACTGCTGCTGCTGATGCTGAGTGCCAGGCTCCACCTCCATGCTCACACAATCCTCCTCCTCCTCCTCCTCCTCCTCCTCCTCATCCTCTTCCTGTGTGATGGGTGGGACAGAAGGAACACTGTCCGGATAAAGGGGGCCTTGAGAGGCAAGGAAGTCCTCCTCTTCCTGCCTCTGTTCTGCCTCAAGTGCCCTGTCCATTATCCCACGCAGCGTATGCTCCAACAGGTGGACAAGAGGGACAGTGTCACTGATGCATGCACTGTCACTGCTCACCATCCTCGTGGCCTCCTCAAATGGTGAGAGGACAGTGCATGCATCCCTGATCATGCTCCACTGACGTGGGGAAAAAAAACCAAGCTCCCCTGACCCTGTCCTGGTGCCGTAGTCGCAAAGGTACTCATTGATGGCCCTCTGCTGCGTGTGCAGTCGCTGCAGCATGGCCAACGTTGAGTTCCACCTGGTGGGCATGTCAGATATTAGGCGGTTCTTGGGCAGGTTCAGCTCCTTTTGCAGCTCAGTCAGCCGAGCACTGGCATTATAAGATCGGCGGAAATGCACACAGACTTTCCTGGCCTGCCTCAGGACATCCTGTAAGCCTGGGAACCTGCCCAAGAACCGCTGCACCACCAGGTTGAGGACGTGAGCCATGCAGGGCACATGGGTGAGCTGCCCCTGTCGCAGGGCGGAGAGGAGGTTGGTGCCATTGTCAGAAACGACCATTCCTGGCTTAAGCTGACGTGGCGTCAACCACCTCTCGGCCTGCCCCTGCAGAGCTGCCAGAACCTCTGGCCCAGTGTGGCTCCTGTCCCCCAAACACACCAGCGCAAGCACGGCATGGCATCTTTTTGCCTGCGTACTTGCGTAGCCCCTTGTACGCCTACGGAGCACCGCTGGTTCCAAGGACAGAGCACTGGAGGAAGAAGAAGAGGAGGGGGTGGAGGAGAGAGGTGTGTCACAACCAGTAGCAGTAGTCGCGTTTTGGAGGCGTGGTGGCGGAACAACCTCCAACACTACTGCACCTTGTCCTGCATCCCTCCCAGCTGCCAATAGAGTGACCCAATGGGCCGTGAAAGAAAGGTACCGTCCCTGTCCATGCCTGCTGGACCATGAGTCAGCGGTAATATGCACCTTACCGCTGACCGCCCTGTCCAGCGAGGCATGGACATTGCCCTCCACATGCCGGTAGAGAGACGGAATCGCCTTCCGCGAGAAAAAGTGGCGTTTGGGAACCTGCCACTGAGGAACCGCACATTGAACAAACTCACGGAAGGGGGCCGAGTCTACCAACTGAAAAGGCAGCAGTTGAAGTGCTAGCAATTTAGCAAGGCTAGCATTCAACCGCTGGGCATGTGGATGGCTGGGAGTGTACTTCTTTCTACGGTCCAGCAGCTGGGGCAGGGAAATTTGCCTGCTGCATTCGGACGTCGGTGTACTGCAAGTACTTGGTTGTGACACACCGAATTCTACACCTTCAGTCCTCTCAGAGCAGCTTTCAGAGAGGACTGAAGGTGTAGTGGGGATGGAGATCCCAGCTGAGGAGGAGCAAGGAGAGGTCCGCTTAGTTCTTTGGTGTGGGTCTTTTATGTGTGCCTGCCAACGAGCTGCATGGCAGGTCGCCATATGTCTGGTCATGCTTGTCGTGCCCAAGCGGCTGATGTTTTGGCCACGCGAGATACGCTTGAGACAAATATTGCAAATAGCAGTGGTGCGATCTGCTGCACTCGTCTCAAAAAAGGCCCACACCAAAGAACTTTTCTGATAACGTGCAGAGGCAGCGCCCTGCACAGGCGGAGCTCTGCGGTGTTGTACAGTTGCTGTGCTGGCCTCTACCTGGCCTCCAGGGGGCATCCTGCCTCGTTGGACATGTGACGCCGCATCCTCCTCCTCCTCGTCCTCCTCCTCATCCTCTCTCCCTTGAGGCACCCACGTGGAGTCAGTGACCTCATCATCCCCTCCCTCTTCACCACTAGAGCAAACCTGACAGTAAGCTGCAGCTGGTGGAACTGTACTGCCAGATTCCTCAAGCTGGGTATCGTCATCCGAGCCTTCGAATCGTTGGGCATCCTCCTGGAGCATGTACCCAACACTGTGCTCAAAGAGTTCGGGGGACTCCTCAGGAGGACATGGTGGGTCTAGGGAAGGGGTGGCTGATGATGCTCTGTCAGTACCCTGAGCCTGGGTGAGAGAGGATGAGGAGGATGAGGAGGGCTTGGTCATCCATTCTACCAAGCCTTCAGCATGATGCGGCTCCACATGTCCAGCTGCCGAAAACAAAGACGCGCGTGTCCCATGGCCACGTGCTGATGACGATGCACGACCACGTCCACGTCCACGGCCACGTCCACTAGAAACAGAGCCTGCCTGCCCTGTGTTCTTGGCTCTGCACGCTCTGCCTCCCCTTGGCGGTCTTCCAGCCATTGTAGTCGGTAGTCCTGTGGGTGCTGCTGAGAAGAAAATATAGGAGCTCTGTGTGATGCCACTAACACACTAGAAGTCCTATGGGTGCTTCTGCAAAGAAAATAGAGGAGCTCTGTGTGATGCCACTAACACACTAGAAGTCCTGTGGGTGCTTCTGCAAAGAAAATAGAGGAGCTCTGTGTGATGCCACTAACACACTAGAAGTCCTGTGGGTGCTTCAGCAAAGAAAATAGAGGAGCTCTGTGTGATGCCACTAACACACTAGAAGTCCTGTGGGTGCTGCTGAGAAGAATATATAGGAGCTCTGTGTGATGCCACTAACACACTAGAAGTCCTATGGGTGCTTCTGCAAAGAAAATAGAGGAGCTCTGTGTGATGCCACTAACACACTAGAAGTCCTATGGGTGCTTCTGCAAAGAAAATAGAGGAGCTCTGTGTGATGCCACTAACACACTAGAAGTCCTGTGGGTGCTTATGCAAAGAAAATAGAGGAGCTCTGTGTGATGCCACTAACACACTAGAAGTCCTGTGGGTGCTTATGCAAAGAAAATAGAGGAGCTCTGTGTGATGCCACTAACACACTAGAAGTCCTGTGGGTGCTGCTGAGAAGAATATATAGGAGCTCTGTGTGATGCCACTAACACACTAGAAGTCCTGTGGGTGCTGCTGAGAAGAATATATAGGAGCTCTGTGTGATGCCACTAACACACTAGAAGTCCTGTGGGTGCTTCTGAGAAGAATATATAGGAGCTCTGTGTGATGCCACTAACACACTAGAAGTCCTGTGGGTGCTTCTGCAAAGAAAATAGAGGAGCTCTGTGTGATGCCACTAACACACTAGAAGTCCTGTGGGTGCTTATGCAAAGAAAATAGAGGAGCTCTGTGTGATGCCACTAACACACTAGAAGTCCTGTGGGTGCTTCTGCAAAGAAAATAGAGGAGCTCTGTGTGGTGCCACTAACACACTAGAAGTCCTGTGGGTGCTTCTGCAAAGAAAATAGAGGAGCTCTGTGTGATGCCACTAACACACTAGAAGTCCTGTGGGTGCTTATGCAAAGAAAATAGAGGAGCTCTGTGTGATGCCACTAACACACTAGAAGTCCTGTGGGTGCTGCTGAGAAAAATATATAGGAGCTCTGTGTGATGCCACTAACACACTAGAAGTCCTATGGGTGCTTCTGCAAAGAAAATAGAGGAGCTCTGTGTGATGCCACTAACACACTAGAAGTCCTGTGGGTGCTTCTGCAAAGAAAATAGAGGAGCTCTGTGTGATGCCACTAACACACTAGAAGTCCTGTGGGTGCTTATGCAAAGAAAATAGAGGAGCTCTGTGTGATGCCACTAACACACTAGAAGTCCTGTGGGTGCTTCTGCAAAGAAAATAGAGGAGCTCTGTGTGATGCCACTAACACACTAGAAGTCCTGTGGGTGCTTCTGCAAAGAAAATAGAGGAGCTCTGTGTGATGCCACTAACACACTAGAAGTCCTGTGGGTGCTTATGCAAAGAAAATAGAGGAGCTCTGTGTGATGCCACTAACACACTAGAAGTCCTGTGGGTGCTGCTGAGAAGAATAATAGGAGCTCTGTGTGATGCCACTAACACACTAGAAGTCCTGTGGGTGCTTCTGCAAAGAAAATAGAGGAGCTCTGTGTGATGGGACTAACACACTTCAAGTCCTATAGGTGCTTCTGGGAAGAAAATATAGCTCTGTGTGTGTAATGGGACTAACACACTTCAAGTCCTATAGGTGCTTCTGGGAAAAAATATAGCTCTGTGTGTGTAATGGGAATAACACACTTCAAGTCCTATAGGTGCTTCTGGGAAGAAAATATAGCTCTGTGTGTGTAATGGGACTAACACACTTCAAGTCCTATAGGTGCTTCTGGGAACAAAATATAGCTCTGTGTGTGTGATGGGACTAACACACTTCAAGTCCTATAGGTGCTTCTGGGAACAAAATATAGCTCTGTGTGTGTGATGGGACTAACACACTTCAAGTCCTATAGGTGCTTCTGGGAAGAAAATATAGCTCTGTGTGTGTAATGGGACTAACACACTTCAAGTCCTATAGGTGCTTCTGGGAACAAAATATAGCTCTGTGTGTGTAATGGGACTAACACACTTCAAGTCCTATAGGTGCTTCTGGGAAGAAAATATAGCTCTGTGTGTGTAATGGGACTAACACACTTCAAGTCCTATAGGTGCTTCTGGGAAGAAAATATAGCTCTGTGTGTGTAATGGGACTAACACACTTCAAGTCCTATAGGTGCTTCTGGGAACAAAATATAGCTCTGTGTGTGTGATGGGACTAACACACTTCAAGTCCTATAGGTGCTTCTGGGAACAAAATATAGCTCTGTGTGTGTGATGGGACTAACACACTTCAAGTCCTATAGGTGCTTCTGGGAAGAAAATATAGCTCTGTGTGTGTAATGGGACTAACACACTTCAAGTCCTATAGGTGCTTCTGGGAAGAAAATATAGCTCTGTGTGTGTAATGGGAATAACACACTTCAAGTCCTATAGGTGCTTCTGGGAAGAAAATATAGCTCTGTGTGTGTAATGGGACTAACACACTTCAAGTCCTATAGGTGCTTCTGGGAACAAAATATAGCTCTGTGTGTGTGATGGGACTAACACACTTCAAGTCCTATAGGTGCTTCTGGGAACAAAATATAGCTCTGTGTGTGTGATGGGACTAACACACTTCAAGTCCTATAGGTGCTTCTGGGAAGAAAATATAGCTCTGTGTGTGTAATGGGACTAACACACTTCAAGTCCTATAGGTGCTTCTGGGAAGAAAATATAGCTCTGTGTGTGTAATGGGACTAACACACTTCAAGTCCTATAGGTGCTTCTGGGAAGAAAATATAGCTCTGTGTGTGTAATGGGAATAACACACTTCAAGTCCTATAGGTGCTTCTGGGAAGAAAATATAGCTCTGTGTGTGTAATGGGACTAACACACTTCAAGTCCTATAGGTGCTTCTGGGAACAAAATATAGCTCTGTGTGTGTAATGGGACTAACACACTTCAAGTCCTATAGGTGCTTCTGGGAACAAAATATAGCTCTGTGTGTGTGATGGGACTAACACACTTCAAGTCCTATAGGTGCTTCTGGGAACAAAATATAGCTCTGTGTGTGTGATGGGACTAACACACTTCAAGTCCTATAGGTGCTTCTGGGAACAAAATATAGCTCTGTGTGTGTGATGCCACTAACACACTTCAAGTCCTATAGGTGCTTCTGGGAACAAAATATAGCTCTGTGTGTGTGATGGGACTAACACACTTCAAGTCCTATAGGTGCTTCTGGGAACAAAATATAGCTCTGTGTGTGTAATGGGACTAACACACTTCAAGTCCTATAGGTGCTTCTGGGAACAAAATATAGCTCTGTGTGTGTAATGGGACTAACACACTTCAAGTCCTATAGGTGCTTCTGGGAAGAAAATATAGCTCTGTGTGTGTGATGGGACTAACACACTTCAAGTCCTATAGGTGCTTCTGGGAACAAAATATAGCTCTGTGTGTGTGATGGGACTAACACACTTCAAGTCCTATAGGTGCTTCTGGGAACAAAATATAGCTCTGTGTGTGTGATGGGACTAACACACTTCAAGTCCTATAGGTGCTTCTGGGAACAAAATATAGCTCTGTGTGTGTGATGGGACTAACACACTTCAAGTCCTATAGGTGCTTCTGGGAAGAAAATATAGCTCTGTGTGTGTAATGGGACTAACACACTTCAAGTCCTATAGGTGCTTCTGGGAACAAAATATAGCTCTGTGTGTGTGATGGGACTAACACACTTCAAGTCCTATAGGTGCTTCTGGGAACAAAATATAGCTCTGTGTGTGTGATGGGACTAACACACTTCAAGTCCTATAGGTGCTTCTGGGAAGAAAATATAGCTCTGTGTGTGTAATGGGACTAACACACTTCAAGTCCTATAGGTGCTTCTGGGAACAAAATATAGCTCTGTGTGTGTAATGGGACTAACACACTTCAAGTCCTATAGGTGCTTCTGGGAAGAAAATATAGCTCTGTGTGTGTAATGGGAATAACACACTTCAAGTCCTATAGGTGCTTCTGGGAAGAAAATATAGCTCTGTGTGTGTAATGGGACTAACACACTTCAAGTCCTATAGGTGCTTCTGGGAACAAAATATAGCTCTGTGTGTGTAATGGGACTAACACACTTCAAGTCCTATAGGTGCTTCTGGGAACAAAATATAGCTCTGTGTGTGTAATGGGACTAACACACTTCAAGTCCTATAGGTGCTTCTGGGAACAAAATATAGCTCTGTGTGTGTGATGGGACTAACACACTTCAAGTCCTATAGGTGCTTCTGGGAACAAAATATAGCTCTGTGTGTGTGATGCCACTAACACACTTCAAGTCCTATAGGTGCTTCTGGGAACAAAATATAGCTCTGTGTGTGTGATGGGACTAACACACTTCAAGTCCTATAGGTGCTTCTGGGAACAAAATATAGCTCTGTGTGTGTAATGGGACTAACACACTTCAAGTCCTATAGGTGCTTCTGGGAACAAAATATAGCTCTGTGTGTGTAATGGGACTAACACACTTCAAGTCCTATAGGTGCTTCTGGGAAGAAAATATAGCTCTGTGTGTGTAATGGGACTAACACACTTCAAGTCCTATAGGTGCTTCTGGGAAGAAAATATAGCTCTGTGTGTGTAATGGGACTAACACACTTCAAGTCCTATAGGTGCCTCTGGGAACAAAATGAAGGAGCTCTGCCTGCCTGCCACGAACACACTACAAGTCCTATAGGTGCTTCTGGTAACAAAATATAGGAGCTCTGCCTGCCTGCCACGAACACACTACAAGTCCTATAGGTGCTTCTGGTAACAAAATATAGGAGCTCTGCCTGCCTGCCACGAACACACTACAAGTCCTATAGGTGCTTCTGGTAACAAAATATAGGAGCTCTGCCTGCCTGCCACGAGCACACTACAAGCCCCTCTTTCTCAATCAATCTTTGTAACTGAATCTATCTAACTCAATCTCTGTAAGTGAATCTCTCTAACTATCTAAATGCAGCAGAGTGTCACAGAATCTGCCTGCTCAATCTGCGCCGGAACAGCATGTGACCGGCGCAGACGGCGTGGCGGCGTTTTATAGGGGGGGGGCGTGTACTACAGCCCCTGAGCTGTAATTGGCTACAGGCGTCCTGCCTGTAGCCAATTATGGCTCTTCGAGTTTCCGGGGCTGTGATTGGCCAAGCATGCGGGGTCACAGTGCATGCTTGGCCAATCATCAGCCAGCAATGCACTGCGTCGGCCGCGCCGGCCGCAATGCATTGCGGGGCCGCTCGCATCACACGAACGTGATGCGAGCGGCCAAAATAGTTCTGGGCTCGCCGAGCGAGCGAACGCCCGGTGCTCGATGCGAACGTGGGTTCGCATCGAGCACCGGGCCCATCCTTACTCAGGACCCAGTAAGCCAGAGGATTTTCGGTGGGAAAGGTGTCCAAGTCTGACCTTGCCCCAAGGTATTCCTGCACCATGTATATCAGACGCTGGCGATGGTTGCTGGAACCGATCATACCTTGGGGCTGCGGACTAAAAAATTGTCTGAACGCATCGGTCAGACGTCCACCTTCCCCACCGCTCCTTCTGCCACTGACCGAAGCCTCAGCAACTCGTCGCCCAGGACCAGGAGTTTGTAGCCTCCCAGTTTCTGGGAACGCGTTGCACAGACCTTTCTGCAAGGCCTCCCTGAGATGTCTCATCCTCTGCTCCCTCTGCGACGGCAAGATAAGGTCCGCAATCTTACCCTTGTACCGCTGATCAAGGAGAGTGGCCAGCCAGTAATGGTCCCTCTCCTTGATCCGAAGAACACGAGGATCCTTCCGCAGGCTTTACAGGATCAGGGAGGCCATGCAGCGTAGGTTAGCTGAGGCATTCGGTCCGGAGTCTTCTGGGTCACTGAGGATGACATGATCGCCAGCCACCTCCTCCCAGCCACGTACAAGTCCACTGGTTTGTTGGGACTGTACATCATCCCTAAAAGACTGCTGCTGCTGATGCTGAGTGCCAGGCTCCACCTCCATGCTCACACAATCCTCCTCCTCCTCCTCCTCCTCCTCCTCCTCCTCATCCTCTTCCTGTGTGATGGGTGGGACAGGAGGAACACTGTCCGGATAAAGGGGGCCTTGAGAGGCAAGGAAGTCCTCCTCTTCATGCCTCTGTTCTGCCTCAAGTGCCCTGTCCATTATCCCACGCAGCGTATGCTCCAACAGGTGGACAAGAGGGACAGTGTCACTGATGCATGCACTGTCACTGCTCACCATCCTCGTGGCCTCCTCAAATGGTGAGAGGACAGTGCATGCATCCCTGATCATGCTCCACTGACGTGGGGAAAAAAAACCAAGCTCCCCTGACCCTGTCCTGGTGCCGTAGTCGCAAAGGTACTCATTGATGGCCCTCTGCTGCGTGTGCAGTCGCTGCAGCATGGCCAACGTTGAGTTCCACCTGGTGGGCATGTCACATATTAGGCGGTTCTTGGGCAGGTTCAGCTCCTTTTGCAGCTCAGTCAGCCGAGCACTGGCATTATAAGATCGGCGGAAATGCACACAGACTTTCCTGGCCTGCCTCAGGACATCCTGTAAGCCTGGGAACCTGCCCAAGAACCGCTGCACCACCAGGTTGAGGACGTGAGCCATGCAGGGCACATGGGTGAGCTGCCCCTGTAGTAGGGCGGAGAGGAGGTTGGTGCCATTGTCAGAAACGACCATTCCTGGCTTAAGTTGACGTGGCGTCAACCACCTCTCGGCCTGCCCCTGCAGAGCTGCCAGAACCTCTGGCCCAGTGTGGCTCCTGTCCCCCAAACACACCAGCGCAAGCACGGCATGGCATCTTTTTGCCTGCGTACTTGCGTAGCCCCTTGTACGCCTACGGAGCACCGCTGGTTCCAAGGACAGAGCACTGGAGGAAGAAGAAGAGGAGGGGGTGGAGGAGAGAGGTGTGTCACAACCAGTAGCAGTAGTAGCGTTTTGGAGGCGTGGTGGCGGAACAACCTCCAACACTACTGCACCTTGTCCTGCATCCCTCCCAGCTGCCAATAGAGTGACCCAATGGGCCGTGAAAGAAAGGTACCGTCCCTGTCCATGCCTGCTGGACCATGAGTCAGCGGTAATATGCACCTTACCGCTGACCGCCCTGTCCAGCGAGGCATGGACATTGCCCTCCACATGCCGGTAGAGAGACGGAATCGCCTTCCGTGAGAAAAAGTGGCGTTTGGGAACCTGCCACTGAGGAACCGCACATTGAACAAACTCACGGAAGGGGGCGAGTCTACCAACTGAAAAGGCAGCAGTTGAAGTGCTAGCAATTTAGCCAGGCTAGCATTCAACCGCTGGGCATGTGGATGGCTGGGAGTGTACTTCTTTCTACGGTCCAGCAGCTGGGGCAGGGAAATTTGCCTGCTGCAATCGGACGTCGGTGTACTGCAAGTACTTGGTTGTGACACACCTAATTCTACACCTTCAGTCCTCTCAGAGCAGCTTTCAGAGAGGACTGAAGGTGTAGTGGGGATGGAGATCCCAGCTGAGGAGGAGCAAGGAGAGGTCCGCTTAGTTCTTTGGTGTGGGTCTTTTATGTGTGCCTGCCAACGAGCTGCATGGCAGGTCGCCATATGTCTGGTCATGCTTGTGGTGCCCAAGCGGCTTATGTTTTGGCCACGCGAGATACGCTTGAGACAAATATTGCAAATAGCAGTGGTGCGATCTGCTGCACTCGTCTCAAAAAAGGCCCACACCAAAGAACTTTTCTGATAACGTGCAGAGGCAGCGCCCTGCACAGGCGGAGCTCTGCAGTGTTGTACAGTTGCTGTGCTGTCCTCTACCTGGCCTCCAGGGGGCACCCTGCCTCGTTGGACATGTGACGCCGCATCCTCCTCGTCCTCCTAACCATCCTCTTTCCCTTCAGGCACCCACGTGGAGTCAGTGACCTCATCATCCCCTCCCTCTTCACCACTAGAGCAAACCTGGCAGTAAGCTGCAGCTGGTGGAACAGTACTGCCAGATTCCTCAAGCTGGGTATCATCATCCGAGCCTTCGAATCGTTGGGCATCCTCCTGGAGCATGTACCCAACACTGTGCTCAAAGAGTTCGGGGGACTCCTCAGGAGGACATGGTGGGTCTAGGGAAGGGGTGGCTGATGATGCTCTGCCAGTACCCTGAGCCTGGGTGAGAGAGGATGAGGAGGATGAGGAGGGCTTGGTCATCCATTCTACCAAGCCTTCAGCATGATGCGGCTCCACATGTCCAGCTGCCGAAAACAAAGACGCGCGTGTCCCATGGCCACGTGCTGATGACGATGCACGACCACGTCCACGTCCACAGCCACGTCCACTAGAAACAGAGCCTGCCTGCCCTGTGTTCTTGGCTCTGCACGCTCTGCCTCCCCTTGGCGGTCTTCCAGCCATTGTAGTCGGTAGTCCTGTGGGTGCTGCTGAGAAGAATATATAGGAGCTCTGTGTGATGCCACTAACACACTAGAAGTCCTATGGGTGCTTCTGCAAAGAAAATAGAGGAGCTCTGTGTGATGCCACTAACACACTAGAAGTCCTATGGGTGCTTCTGCAAAGAAAATAGAGGAGCTCTGTGTGATGCCACTAACACACTAGAAGTCCTGTGGGTGCTGCTGAGAAGAAAATAGAGGAGCTCTGTGTGATGCCACTAACACACTAGAAGTCCTGTGGGTGCTGCTGAGAAGAAAATAGAGGAGCTCTGTGTGATGCCACTAACACACTAGAAGTCCTATGGGTGCTTCTGCAAAGAAAATAGAGGAGCTCTGTGTGATGCCACTAACACACTAGAAGTCCTGTGGGTGCTGCTGAGAAGAAAATATATGAGCTCTGTGTGATGCCACTAACACACTAGAAGTCCTATGGGTGCTTCTGCAAAGAAAAAAGAGGAGCTCTGTGTGATGCCACTAACACACTAGAAGTCCTATGGGTGCTTCTGCAAAGAAAATAGAGGAGCTCTGTGTGATGCCACTAACACACTAGAAGTCCTGTGGGTGCTGCTGAGAAGAAAATATAGGAGCTCTGTGTGATGCCACTAACACACTAGAAGTCCTATGGGTGCTTCTGCAAAGAAAAAAGAGGAGCTCTGTGTGATGCCACTAACACACTAGAAGTCCTATGGGTGCTTCTGCAAAGAAAATAGAGGGAGCTCTGTGTGATGCCACTAACACACTAGAAGTCCTGTGGGTGCTGCTGAGAAGAAAATAGAGGAGCTCTGTGTGATGCCACTAACACACTAGAAGTCCTGTGGGTGCTGCTGAGAAGAAAATAGAGGAGCTCTGTGTGATGCCACTAACACACTAGAAGTCCTATGGGTGCTTCTGCAAAGAAAATAGAGGAGCTCTGTGTGATGCCACTAACACACTAGAAGTCCTATGGGTGCTTCTGCAAAGAAAAAAGAGGAGCTCTGTGTGATGCCACTAACACACTAGAAGTCCTATGGGTGCTGCTGAGAAGAAAATATAGGAGCTCTGTGTGATGCCACTAACACACTAGAAGTCCTGTGGGTGCTGCTGAGAAGAAAATATAGGATCTCTGTGTGATGGGACTAACACACTTCAAGTCCTATAGGTGCCTCTGGGAAGAAAATATAGGTCTGTGTGATGGGACTAACACACTTCAAGTCCTATAGGTGCTTCTGGGAACAAAATATATGATCTCTGTGTGATTGGACTAACACACTTCAAGTCCTATAGGTGCTTCTGGGATCAAAATATATGATCTCTGTGTGATGGGACTAACACACTTCAAGTCCTATAGGTGCTTCTGGGAACAAAATATATGATCTCTGTGTGATGGGACTAACACACTTCAAGTCCTATAGGTGCCTCTGGGAAGAAAATATAGGTCTGTGTGATGGGACTAACACACTTCAAGTCCTATAGGTGCTTCTGGGAACAAAATATATGATCTCTGTGTGATTGGACTAACACACTTCAAGTCCTATAGGTGCTTCTGGGAAGAAAATATATGATGTATGTGTGATGGGACTAAAACACTTCAAGTCCTGTAGGTGCTTCTGGGAAGAAAATATATGATCTCTGTGTGATGGGACTAACACACTTCAAGTCCTATAGGTGCTTCTGGGAACAAAATATATGATCTCTGTGTGATGGGACTAACACACTTCAAGTCCTATAGGTGCTTCTGGGAACAAAATATAAGATCTCTGTGTGATTGGACTAACACACTTCAAGTCCTATAGGTGCTTCTGGGAAGAAAATATAGGTCTGTGTGATGGGACTAACACACTTCAAGTCCTATAGGTGCTTCTGGGAACAAAATATATGATCTCTGTGTGATTGGACTAACACACTTCAAGTCCTATAGGTGCTTCTGGGAACAAAATATATGATCTCTGTGTGATGGGACTAACACACTTCAAGTCCTATAGGTGCTTCTGGGAACAAAATATATGATCTCTGTGTGATTGGACTAACACACTTCAAGTCCTATAGGTGCTTCTGGGATCAAAATATATGATCTCTGTGTGATGGGACTAACACACTTCAAGTCCTATAGGTGCTTCTGGGAACAAAATATATGATCTCTGTGTGATGGGACTAACACACTTCAAGTCCTATAGGTGCCTCTGGGAAGAAAATATAGGTCTGTGTGATGGGACTAACACACTTCAAGTCCTATAGGTGCTTCTGGGAACAAAATATATGATCTCTGTGTGATTGGACTAACACACTTCAAGTCCTATAGGTGCTTCTGGGAAGAAAATATATGATCTCTGTGTGATGGGACTAACACACTTCAAGTCCTATAGGTGCTTCTGGGAAGAAAATATATGATCTCTGTGTGATGGGACTAACACACTTCAAGTCCTATAGGTGCTTCTGGGAAGAAAATATAGCTCTGTGTGATGGGACTAACACACTTCAAGTCCTATAGGTGCTTCTGGGATCAAAATATATGATCTCTGTGTGATGGGACTAACACACTTCAAGTCCTATAGGTGCTTCTGGGAACAAAATATATGATCTCTGTGTGATGGGACTAACACACTTCAAGTCCTATAGGTGCTTCTGGGAACAAAATATATGATCTCTGTGTGATTGGACTAACACACTTCAAGTCCTATAGGTGCTTCTGGGAACAAAATATATGATCTCTGTGTGATTGGACTAACACACTTCAAGTCCTATAGGTGCTTCTGGGATCAAAATATATGATCTCTGTGTGATGGGACTAACACACTTCAAGTCCTATAGGTGCTTCTGGGAACAAAATATATGATCTCTGTGTGATGGGACTAACACACTTCAAGTCCTATAGGTGCTTCTGGGAACAAAATATATGATCTCTGTGTGATTGGACTAACACACTTCAAGTCCTATAGGTGCTTCTGGGATCAAAATATATGATCTCTGTGTGATGGGACTAACACACTTCAAGTCCTATAGGTGCTTCTGGGAACAAAATATATGATCTCTGTGTGATGGGACTAACACACTTCAAGTCCTATAGGTGCTTCTGGGAACAAAATATATGATCTCTGTGTGATTGGACTAACACACTTCAAGTCCTATAGGTGCTTCTGGGAACAAAATATATGATCTCTGTGTGATTGGACTAACACACTTCAAGTCCTATAGGTGCTTCTGGGATCAAAATATATGATCTCTGTGTGATGGGACTAACACACTTCAAGTCCTATAGGTGCTTCTGGGAACAAAATATATGATCTCTGTGTGATTGGACTAACACACTTCAAGTCCTATAGGTGCTTCTGGGAACAAAATATATGATCTCTGTGTGATGGGACTAACACACTTCAAGTCCTATAGGTGCTTCTGGGAACAAAATATAGGAGCTCTGCCTGCCTGCCAGGAACACACTACAAGTCCTATAGGTGCTTCTGGGAACAAAATATAGGAGCTCTGCCTGCCTGCCAGGAACACACTACAAGTCCTATAGGTGCTTCTGGGAAGAAAATATAGGAGCTCTGCCTGCCTGCCACGAACACACTACAAGTCCTATAGGTGCTTCTGGGAACAAAATATAGGAGCTCTGCCTGCCTGCCAGGAACACACTACAAGTCCTATAGGTGCTTCTGGGAACAAAATATAGGAGCTCTGCCTGCCTGCCACGAACACACTACAAGTCCTATAGGTGCTTCTGGGAACAAAATATAGGAGCTCTGCCTGCCTGCCAGGAACACACTACAAGTCCTATAGGTGCTTCTGGGAACAAAATATAGGAGCTCTGCCTGCCTGCCACGAACACACTACAAGTCCTATAGGTGCTTCTGGGAACAAAATATAGGAGCTCTGCCTGCCTGCCACGAACACACTACAAGTCCTATAGGTGCTTCTGGGAACAAAATATAGGAGCTCTGCCTGCCTGCCACGAACACACTACAAGTCCTATAGGTGCTTCTGGGAACAAAATATAGGAGCTCTGCCTGCCTGCCACGAACACACTACAAGCCCCTCTTTCTAAATCAATCTAAATGAATGAATCTATCTAACTCAATCTCTCTAAGTAAATCTCTCTAACTAACTAAATCCAGCAGAGTGTCACAGATCTAGCCTGCTCTATCTGCGCCGGAACAGCATGTGACCGGCGCAGACGGCGTGGCGGCCTTTTATAGGGGGGGGGCGTGTACTACAGCCCCTGAGCTGTAATTGGCTACAGGCGTCCTGCCTGTAGCCAATTATGGCTCTTCGAGTTTCCGGGGCTGTGATTGGCCAAGCATGCGGGGTCACAGTGCATGCTTGGCCAATCATCAGCCAGCAATGCACTGCGCCGGCCGCGCCGGCCGCAATGCATTGCGGGGCCGCTCGCATCACACGAACGTGATGCGAGCGGCCAAAATAGTTCTGGGCTCGCCGAGCGAGCGAACGCCCGGTGCTCGATGCGAACGTGGGTTCGCATCGAGCACCGGGCCCATCCCTATTCCTAATATACTACAGGCAGGCAGTTGATTCAGTTAGCTGCAGTATATTTAGTACCGTATCCTGTGCAGCTAGATCTCACTGCAGACCGTTCCTGTTACATAGTTACATAGTTAGTCAGGTTGAAAAAAAGTCCATCCAGTTCAACCATAAAAAATAAATAAATAAAATAAAAAAATACTGTATAATCCAATATACCCACAGTTGATCCAGAGGAAGGCAAAAAGAAAAAACAGCAGAGCATGCTCCAATTTGCTACAGCAGGGGAAAAAATTCCTTCCTGATTCCCCAAGAGGCAATCGCATTTTCCCCGGATCAACTTTACCTATAAATGTCAGTACCCCATTATATTATGTACATTTAGGAAAGTATCCAGGCCTTTCTTAAAGCAATCTACTGAGCTAGCCAGAACCACCTCTGGAGGGAGTCTATTCCACATTTTCATAGCTCTTATGCCGCATACACACGATCGGAAATTCTCGTCGGAAAAAACTCTTACGGTTTTTCCGACTGAATTCCGCTCAAGCTGTGTTGCCTGCACACGATCACACCAAATTCCGACGGTCAATAACACAGCGGCATAAAACACGTTCGACAGCACTATAAAAGCGTCGGAATTTTGCGTGTCGGAATTGCATACACACGATCGGAAAATCCAATAGAAAGGTTTTCCGTCGGAAAAATTGAGAACAGGTTCTCAATTCAAAGTCCGTCGGAAATTCCGACAGAAAAAGACCGTTGGGCATACACACGGTCGGAAAATCCGATGAAAAGCTCCCATCGGACTGTTTCCATCGGAAATTCCGACCGTGTGTACGCCGCATTACTGTGAAGAAACCTTTCCGTATTTGGAGATGAAATCTCTTTTCCTCTAGACGTAAAGAGTGCCCCCTTGTCCTCTGTGTTGACCGTAAAGTGAATAACTCAACACCAAATTCACTATATGGACCCCTTATATATTTGTACATGTTGATCATATCCCCCCGTATTCTCCTCTTCTCAAGAGTGAATACATTCAGTTCCTCTAATCTTTCCTCATAGCTGAGTTCCTCCATGCATCTTATCAGTTTGGTTGCCCTTCTCTGCACTTTCTCCAGTTCCCCGATATCCTTTTTGAGAACTGGTGCCCAAAACTGAACTGCATATTCCAGATGAGGTCTTACTAATCATTTGAACAGGAGTCCATACCTCTTTTAATACAAGAAATGACTTTGCTCACTTTGGAAACCGCAGCTTGGCATTGCATACTATTATTGAGCTAATGATCTACCAAAACCCCCAGATCCTTCTCCACTACGGATTCCCCCAGTTGTACTCCCCCCTAGCATGTATGATGCATGCATATTCTTAGCCCCCAAGTGCATAACTTTACATTTATTCTGTTGTTCTCTTCCTAATATACTATAGGCAGGCAGTTGATTCAGTTAGCTGCAGTATATTCAGTACTGTATTCTGTGTAGCTAGATCTCAGTGCAGACCATTCCCGTTGTTCTGTTGCTCTGTTCTGTTGCTAATATACTACAGGCAGGCAGTTGATTCAGTTAGCTGCAGTATATTCCGTATATATATACATCCCAGCTTTGTGCAGCTACATCTCACTGCAGGCCATTCCTGGTGTACCTATTCAAATACATTACAAATACATCAAATACAGTATGTCTGGAAGACCAACAAGGAGAAGTAGACGCTTACAGGCCACTAAAAGAGGGCAAGCAGGCTCTGTGTCTACAGCCAACATTGCTGGTCATGGACACAGTGCATCCTCAGCACATGGCCATGGGGCACACGAAGAGTTGGTAGAGTGGATGACCAAGCCGTCCTCATCTTCCTCATGACTCTGTCACCCAGGCTCAGAGTACTTTGGCTGCCAATGCATCTGCCAAAGCGGCCTATTCCATCGGCTCCAGGTCATCAGTTACTCCTTCCCTAGCCCCACCATCATGCACAGAGGAGTCCTCCAAACTGTTCAAACACAGTTTGGGTACATGCTGCAATAGGATGCGCAACGTTTTGAAGCCTCCGATTATGGTACCCAGCTTGAGGAAGGCAGTAACGTGAGCCCAGAGAGAGGGGGTACCCAAGAAGGACAACAAACTGGCAGTCATGTTCCCCCAGCTCATATACAAAAAAACACTGGTTGTTCTTGTCTAGGCAGACAAGAACCAGATGACCAAAAGAGTGACACAGCGTGCAGAGATGAAGGCATAAATAGAATAAATTTTATTTATTGTAAATACAAAAAAGAGAAAAATTTAATGGTTCTACAATTGAATCAAAAAAATATAATTGACATATGCAGCTAAATGACCACCATCAGAAGTATCATGTCAACAAATAAATCCTAGGTGCAACAACATGTAGGACAATACAGACACAAAACAAAAAAGTGATCAAACAACATAAAACAATGCGTCCGGACGCCGAAGATCTGTGTGTAGATACCCCACACTCACCAATATTGAGTGTATGCAGATACCAATAACTGACTGTAAGCGGGGTATCTACACAGAGGTCCCGGGAGGCTCGAGCCAATGTGGCATGGGGCATCAATTTCCCAGGGGGAGTGGATAGAGGTAGTCCTGTAATGCACAAAGTCAATGCTTTGAGATAATGGATCTTGTATATATGTACATATATGAGGGCTAACTGGTGCCCAGTACACACGACTCCTACAATGGGTCAATTTGTTTTGTGCAGTCAATAGGTTAAATACCTTTTGGGTGTTTTGGCTGTAATCTGCTCTTGAACCTGCGGAAATGAAGGTGCATAGAGATACAGGGATCGTAGGTCCTGTGATGGCGGGTTCTACTTGTTGGTACCAGATTGTGCCCCAGTGCCTGTGCTGATGCTGCTGTAGGAAATCCTTATAGTCTCCGTCCTCCGGAGTGATTTTCCACGTCCCCTCCGTCTCAAACCCGGCCAGGGCTGTCTTCCGGGACGTATGGCGGCGTCACGTGGCGTGATGACGTCAACGCGTTTCGCTGTCGAAATAGCTTAGCTTCGCCTGGACGTTGTTCCCCCAGCTGCAGCATACTGCCAGGTTTTCTCCAGTGACGAGGAGGGATGGGATGATGAGGACACTGACTCTACGTGGGTGTCTGATAGGAGTGAGGAGGAGGAGGCGCATCTCCAATGAGGCAGGATGCCCTCCAGGGGCCAGCTTAAGGGCAGCCAACCGACTGCATCACACCGCAGAGCTCCTCATGTGCAGGGCGCTGCTGACTCCACGCGTTTTTTCAAAAGTTCTTTGGTGTGGGCCTTTTTTCAGATGTGTACAGCAGATCGCACCATTGCTGTTTGCAACATATGTCTGAAGCGTATCAAGAGTGGCAAAAACAGCTGCCGCTTGGGCACCACATGCTTGACCAGACATATGTCGAACTCCCATGCAGTCCGTTGGGCAAGCGTACTTAAAAGACCCACACCAAAGAACAAGGCGGACCTCTCCTTGCTCCTCATCAGCTGGGATCTCCAACCCCACTATACCGTCAGTTCTCTCAGAAACCTGTACTGAGAGGAATGAAGGTGTAGAATTAGGTGTGCCAAGTACTTGCGGGCAATCTGCTATTGCTACACCAATGTCCGATTGTAGCAGGCAAATTCACTACCCCAGTTGCTAAACCGGCGAAAATAAATTTGGTCCCAGCCATCCACATGCCCAGTGGCTGAATGCTAGCTTGGCTAAATTGCTAGCACTCCAACTGCTGCCTTTTCAGCTGATAGATTCTGCCCTCTTTCGTGAATTTGTGGAATGTGCGGTACCTCAGTGGCAGGTTCCCAAACGCCACTTTTTTTCACGTAAGGCGATTCCGGCTCTCTACCAGCATGTGGAAGGCAATGTCTTGGCCTCGCTGGACAGTGCGGTCAGTGGTAATGTGCATATTACCGCTGACTCATGGTCCAGGAGGCATGGACAGGGATGTTACCTATCTTTCACGGCGCACTGGGTGACTCTGCTGGCAGCTGGGAAGGATGCAGGACAGGGTGCAATATTGTTGGAGCTTGTTCCGCCACCATGCCTCCAAAATGCTACTACTGGTGATTCTGACACACCTCTCTCCTCCACCCCCTCCTCTTCTTCTTCCTCCATGGCCTCTTTCTCTATAAATTTGTCCTCGGAACCAGCGGTGCTCCGTAGGCGTTCAAGGGGCTACGCAAGCACTCAGGGAAAAAGATGCCATGCGGTGCTTGAGCTGGTGTGCTTAGGGGACAGGAGCCACACTGGGACAGAGATTCTGTCAGCTCTGCAGGGGCAGGCTCAGAGGTGGTAGACGCCATGCCAGCTTCAGCCAGGAATGGTGGTTTGCGACAATGGCACCAACCTCCTCTCTGCCCTCTGACAGGGACACTTCACCCATGTTCCCTGTTTGGCTCACGTCCTTAATTTGGTGGTGCAGTGGTTCTTGTGCAGGAACCCGGGCTTACAGTATCTTCTGAGGCAGGCCAGGAAAGTCTGTGTGCATTTCCGCCGGTCATATAATGCCAGTGCTCGACTGGCTGACCTCCAAAAGGAATATAACCTGCCCAAGAACCGTCTAATCTGTGACTTGCCCACCAGATGGAACTCAATGTTGGCTATGCTGCAGCGGCTGCACACACAGCAGAGGGCTATCAATGAGTACCTGTGCGATTATGGCACCAGGACAGGGTCAGGGGAGCTTGGATTTTTTCACCACACCAGTGGCTCATGATGAAGGATGCATGCACTGTCCTGTCACAATTTGAGGAGGCCACAAGGATGGTGAGCAGTGACAGTGCATGCATCAGTGATGCCATCCCTCTTGTCTACCTGTTGGAGCACACGCTGCATGGAACAATGGACAGGGCACTTGAGGCAGAACAGAGGGAGGAAGAGGAGGACTTCCTTACCTCTCAAGGCCCCCTTTATCCAGACAGTGTTCCTGCAGGCCCGCCGATCACACAGGAAGAGGAGGAGGATTGTGTCAGCATGGAGGTGGATCCTAGCACTCAGCATCAGCAGCAATCTTCAAGGGATCGTTTACAGTCCCCAGAAACCCATGTACTTGTACGTGGCTGGGAGGAGGTGGATCATGTCGTCCTTAGTGACCCAGAGGACTCCGGACAGAATGCCTCAGCAAACCTACACTGCATGGCCTCCCTGATCCTGCAAAGCCTGTGAAAGGACCCTCAGAATCGTGGTATCAAGGAGAGGGATCATTACTGGCTAGCAACCCACCTTGATCCACGTTACAAGGGTAAGGTTGTGGAACTTATCCAGCCATCGCAGAGGGAGCAGAGGATGAAATATCTTTGGGAGGCCTTGCAGAAAGGTTTGTGCAACACATTTCCAGAGCCTAGGAGGTTACAAATTCCTGGTCCTGGACAAAGTGTTGCTGAGGCTTTGGTCAGTCACAAAAGGAGCGGTGGAGAAGGTGGCCTCCTGACAGATGCGTTCAGACAATTTTTTAGTCCGCAGCCCCAAGATCTGATCGGTTCTAGCAACCATCGCCAGCGTCTGCTGTACATGGTGTTGGAAAAAAATTACTAATTTGCAAAATGTTATCATAGAAACAAAAAAAAGTGTTTTTTTTTTTTCAAAATTTTCTTATGTCGCAAAAAAGAAAACCCAGTGGTGATTAAATGTCACCAAAAAAGCTCTAGTTGTGTGAAATTTTTTTTTTTAAATTTCTTGCATGACTGAATAATTGGCATTCAAAATGTGAGAGCACTTAAAGCTGAAAATTGCCCTGTATTGAAGTGACCCTGATGTGTTTTACTTCCTCTTTTGTTCCCTGCAAATTAAAAGCATAATGCATCGCATACTAGCCCATTACATGCAACTTACCTGCAAATGAACAATTGAAATTAAAATGATCCTGTGCATAACCTTGTGATCTAATATCCAATAGTGATATTATAACAATAATGTGAAATGACATTCAAAAAATATTCATAAACAATAGTGTGAAATTAGGTAATTAAATAAGTGCAAACAAAGTCCATAGAAAAAATATGTCAGTGCTTCAAAATATTGTGTAGAAAAAGTTGCAAAAAGTTGACAATTAATCTGATGAGTTGAACCGCTGACACCACACCAATGTGCTCACAGAACTCTCACCTCATAGGCATTAGGGATGAGCCGAACACCCCCCTGTTCGGTTCGCACCAGAACCTGCAAACAGACCTAAAGCTCGTGTGAACTTTAGAACCCTATTAAAGTCTATGGGACTCGAACGTTCAAAATCAAAAGAGCTAATTTTAAAGGCTAATATGCATGTTATTGTCATAAAAAGTGTTTGGGGACCTGGGTCCTGCCCTAGGGGACATGTATTAATGCATTTTTTTTTAAAAAAAACTGCCGTTTTTTCAGGAGCAGTGATTTTAATAATGCTTAATGTGAAACAATAAAACTGTCATTGATAAAAAAAAGTCATTGATAAAAAAAAAAAAAAAAAAGTGTGGAGGTTCCCAAAATTCAATTACCAGGCCCTTCAGGTCTGCTATGGATATTAAGTGGAACCCCGCTTCAAATTAAAAAAAAAATGACGTAGGGGTCCCCCTCTGACGTCATGGGGAAAGCCATAGGGAAGTCCCCATGTCCGTTATAAAAGAGCTGTCAGACGCAGCGAAGCCTCACACAGCGGGAGCCTCCCATTGCGTGGAGCGGCCCAAGAAGAGACACCGACGCGGTGGAAGAAGATGCCGCACGAGAAGACCAGAGCAAGAAGAAGCAGATCGGAGGAAGAAGAAGATGGAAGAAGAAGATGGAAGAAGATGGTAGAAGATGGAAGAAGATGAAGAAACCGAGGGATGAAGAAAGGAAGAAGGAAGACCAGAAGAAAGAAGATTTTAATAAAGGAATTGTCAAAGACCGTCTCCTGTCATTTTTAACATTTTTGTCACTTTTTTGGTGAAATGGTACCATTTCACACAGGGGGGGGGGCGGGATCTGGGGGTCCCCTTGTTAAAGGGGCTTCCAGATTCCAATAAGCCCCCGCCTGCAGACCCCCACAACCAATGGCCAGGGTTGTGGGGACGAGGCCCCCCTCTTTTCCTGAGGCCTGCCAGGTTGCGTGCTCGGATAAGGGTCTGGTATGGATTTTGAGGGGGACCCCACGCCATTTTTTTTTTTTTGGCCGGGGTTCCCCTTAAAACCCATCCCAGACCTGAAGGGTCTGGTATGGATATTTAGGGGGACCCCTACGTCATTTTTTTTTTAAATTTGAAGCAGGGTTCCCCTTAATATCCATAGCAGACCTGAAGGGCCTGGTAATTGAATTTGGGGGAACCCCCACGCTTTTTTCTTTTTTTATCAATGACTTTCAATGAATGACTGTTCTCTGTGTTACGGGAGCCGGCAATTCATTAGCCGCGAGTGATTTTAAATAGCTTTTTTTCCTGCAAAAATGACATTTTGTGCAGGGACAGTTCTAAGCACGGGAAACATGCGCCCCTTCACAGGCATACTATAGACACCCCCCAGGTACGAAATTAAAGGAATATTACACTTTTATTGTTTTACTTTAAGCATTATTAAAATCCCTGCTCCTGAAAAAACTGCAGTTTTTTTAAAAAAAATTGCATTGATACATGTCTCCTGGGGCAGGACCCAGGTCCTCAAACACTTTTTATGACAATAGCTTGCATATAGGCTTTTAAAATCAGCACTTGAGATTTCTCCGATAGACTTTTACAGGGTGCTCGCGGCTTTTCGAATTTGCCACGAACACCCCAAATTGTTTCGCTGTTCGCTGAATAGGCGAACAGGCAATGTTCGAGTCGAACATGAGTTCGACTCGAACTCGAAGCTCATCCCTAATAGGCATAGATAAAATGCCTTTTTAAATCCACTGGGAGCGGCCTCGATTCAACAGTAATATATTCCCAATTAAAAGGTTCCACCCCTCATGACCAATGTTACGATTCACATGTAAGGTAAATAAGCCTCCAATAGTGTATTACCAAAATAACCAAATTTATTAAGTAAAATACCTTCTTACATGAAAGCAGCAGCAAGCGCGCCAAACAGAGACAAACATTTGGCATTTCACGCCACCTTGCATTTCACTCCGGTCCACGGTATACTCCGGCCACGCCCTACAGGTTACGTCACGTTGGATTGGCTGTTGTATAATTCTAGTTATATCATCCAGACAGGAAGTGAATGTGATGCCATTTTAACCACTTCAATACCAGACACTTAGACACCTTCCCGCCAGGCCAATTTTCAGCTTTCAGCGCTGTCGCAATTTGAATGATAATTGCGCGGTCATGCTACACTGCACCTAAACAAATTTTTTATCATTTTGTTCCCACAGATAGAGCTTTCTTTTGGTGGTATTTGATCACCTCTGCAATTTTTATTTTTTGCACAACAAACAAAAAAAGACCGAAAATTTCGCAAAAAAAATAGTTTTTCTTTGTCACTGTTCATTTTTTTTGTAAATAAGTGCGTTTTCTTCTTCAATGATGGGCACTGATATGGCTGCACTGATAAGGCGGCACTGATGGGCACCGATGAGGTGGCACTGATGGGCACTGATGATGGGCACTGATGGGCGGCACTGATGGGCACTGATAGGTGGCACTGATGGGCACTGATAGGTGGCACTGGTGGGCACTCATAGGGGGCACTGATGGGCAGTCATAGGTGGCACTGATGGGCACTCATAGGCGGCACTGATGGGTACTTATGGGTGGCACTGATGCATATTTATAGGTGGCACTGATAGGTGGCATGGATGGGCACTGATGGGCACTGATAGGTGGGCACAGATGGGCACGGATGGACACTGATAGGTGGCACTGATGGACAGTGATGTGTGGCACTGATGACACTGATAGCTGGCATTGCTGGGCATCCCTGTTATATACTGTATATATGAGGTGCCAGTCAGTGCCCATTAGTGGGCACTGATTGGCATATTTTGGGCACTTTTTAAACATGTGGATGGCCATGGGGGATGTACCATATGCTGGGGGCTTCCCTGGTGGCTTCCCTGGTGGTCTAGTGTGGGCATCTGAGGGGGGGCTGCACTGATAAACAATCAGCGCATACCCCCCCCCTGTCAGGAGAGCCGCCGATCGGCTCTCCTCTACTCGCGTCTATCAGACGCGAGTGAGGAAAAGCCAACCAACGGCTCTTCCTGTGTACATCGCGATCAGCCATGATTGGACACGGCTGATCACGTGGTAAAGAGTCTCCGCCGGAGGCTCTTTACCGAGATCGGTGTAGCGGTGTGTCAGACTGACACACCGCTCCGCCGATCGCCGCGATGCGCGCCCCCACGGGCGCGCAGCGGCTGTTATCCTGAAGGACATCATATGACACCCAGTCAGGATAATGAAACCACTTCCCAGACGTCAATCTGCTATTGACCAGGGGTGGGAAGTGGTTAAAGAATCCCAACGGCTTTAATAGAGACAGCCAGACGGTTGCCATTTTCCTTAAGATTCAATGTCACCTAGTGCAGTAGTAGTAGTAGTGTTGTATCTCTCTATTCCCCAGAACAATGTATCCAGGCACTTTGCTTTAGCCCACAATAATGAACCAGCCATTATTGTGAGCTAAAGCAAAGTGCCTGGATACATTGTGTTTTAGGCATCCTTTAACCACTTAAGCCCCGGACCAATTTGCAGCCAAAGGACCAGGCCCCTTTTTGCGATTCGGCCCTGTTTTGCCTTAACTGACAATTGCGCGGCCGTGCGACGTGGCTCCCAAACAATCTTTCTTTTGGTGGTATTTGATCACTTCTGCGGTTTTTATTTTTTGCACTATAAAAAAATAGAGCTTTTTGCTATAATAAATATCCCCAAAAATATTTAAAAAAAACATATTTTTTCCTCAGTTTAGGCCGATACATATTCTTCTACATATTTTTGGTAAAAAAAAATGCAATTAGCGATTATTGACTGGTTTGCGCAAAAGTTATAGCGTTTACAAAATAGGGGATAGTTTTATAGCATTTTTATTAAAAAAATTTTTTTTACTAGTAATGGCGGAGATCAGCGATTTTTATTGTGACTGCGACATTATGGCGGACACATCGGACATTTTTGGGACCATTGTCATTTATACAGCAATCGGTGCTATTTAACCACTTTAAGACCAGCCTCGTTTTGGAAAAATTGCGCCCGCTCAGCGCCAAACTTTTAACTCAAAAATCTCCATAGGACGTTTAGCAAATAAGGTTGGCTACAGAGCAGGATAATTATTGCTCTGTAGCCAATTAAAGTTTTCTATGCAGGGCTTTACGTACACTCGCCCCTTTACCATTTAAAAAAAAAAAAAATTGGCCGCCACGCCCCTTGTAATAGAAAAAAAGCCCCGGTCACAGATGAGATCCAAAAAGTCTTTAGGAACTAGAGAGCAGTCTGCTGATTCTGTCTTTGCTTGATTCACATGTGCTATTTCTGCTGATTCTGTCTTTGCTTGATTGCTATTTCTTTGCTAAACCATTGCTACCTGAGTTATTCATAATTAGTGATCGTTCATTGCTGCTGATTGCACAGTTAGTGTGTTATTAGCTGCTGCTGGGGATTAGTCTGGTGTGTGCGTACTGTCAGTACAGTATTGCAGTAGCACCAACCGCAGTGCTGTTAGCACAGCATTGCACCCCAACTTCTGTCCCAACCTTCTGTCCCATCCATATACTACCTATTGTGTCTTTGTGTCAGCAGCACCCATAGGACTTCTAGTGTGTTAGTGGCAGCACACAGAGCTCCTATATTTTCTTGTCAGCAGCACACATATACTACCTATTGTGTCAGCAGCACCCATAGGACTTCTAGTGTGTTAGTGGCAGCACACAGAGCTCCTATATTTTCTTGTCAGCAGCACACATATACTACCTATTGTGTCAGCAGCACCCATAGGACTTCTAGTGTGTTAGTGGCAGCACACAGAGCTCCTATATTTTCTTCTCAGCAGCACACATATACTACCTATTGTGTCAGCAGCACCCATAGGACTTCTAGTGTGTTAGTGGCAGCACACAGAGCTCCTATATTTTCTTCAGCAGCACACATATACTACCTATTGTGTCAGCAGCACCCATAGGACTTCTAGTGTGTTAGTGACAGCACACAGAGCTCCTATATTTTCTTCTCAGCAGCACACATATACTACCTATTGTGTCAGCAGCACCCATAGGACTTCTAGTGTGTTAGTGGCAGCACACAGAGCTCCTATATTTTCTTCTCAGCAGCACACATATACTACCTATTGTGTCAGCAGCACCCATAGGACTTCTAGTGTGTTAGTGGCAGCACACAGAGCTCCTATATTTTCTTCTCAGCAGCACACATATACTACCTATTGTGTCTTTGTGTCAGCAGCACCCATAGGACTTCTAGTGTGTTAGTGGCAGCACACAGAGCTCCTATATTTTCTTCTCAGCAGCACACATATACTACCTATTGTGTCAGCAGCACCCATAGGACTTAGTGTGTTAGTGGCAGCACCAGAGCTCCTATATTTTCTTCTCAGCAGCACACATATACTACCTATTGTGTCAGCAGCACCCATAGGACTTCTAGTGTGTTAGTGGCAGCACACAGAGCTCCTATATTTTCTTCTCAGCAGCACACATATACTACCTATTGTTTCAGCAGCACCCATAGGACTTCTAGTGTGTTAGTGGCAGCACACAGAGCTCCTATATTTTCTTGTCAGCAGCACACATATACTACCTATTGTGTCAGCAGCACCCATAGGACTTCTAGTGTGTTAGTGGCAGCACACAGAGCTCCTATATTTTCTTGACAGCAGCACACATATAGTACCTATAGTGTCTTTGTGTCAGCAGCACCCATAGGACTTATAGTGTGTTAGTGGCAGCACACATAGCTCCTATATTTTCTTGTCAGCAGCACACATAGTACCTATAGTGTGTTACTGTCAGCACCCATAGGACCTACAGTGTGTTGTGAGCACACATAGGAGCTCTATTTTTTATACTATATACACTACCGACTACAATGGCTGGAAGACCGCCAAGGAGAGGCAGAGTGTGCCGAGGCAAGAACACAGGGCAGGCAGGCTCTGTTTCTAGAGACAACAGTGCTGGCCGTGGACGTGGTCGTGCATCGTCATCAGCACGTGGCCATGGGACACGCTTGTCTTTGTTTTCGGCAGCTGGACATGTGGAGCCGCATCATGCCGAAGGCTTGGTAGAATGGATGACCAAGCCCTCCTCATCCTCCTCATCCTCTCTCACCCAGGCTGAGGGTACTGGCAGAGCAGCTGCCAACGCGTACTCAATGGCATCATCAGCCACCCCTTCCCTAGACCCACCATGTCCTCCTGAGGAGTCCCCCGAACTGTTTGAGCACAGTGTTGGGTACATGCTCCAGGAGGATGCCCAACGATTCGAAGGCTCGGATGATGATACCCAGCTTGAGGAAGGCAGTAGTGTGCGCGCAGAGAGAGGGGATGCTGAAGACAGCAATCTGGCAGTACTGTTCCACCAGCTGCAGCTTACTGCCAGGTTTGCTGTAGTGGTGAAGAGGGAGGGGATGATGAGGTCACTGACTCAACGTGGGTGCCTGAAGGGAGAGAGGAGGAGGAGGAGGAGGATGCGGTGTCACATGTCCAACGAGGCAGGATGCCCCCTGGAGGCCAGCTAGAGGCCAGCACAGCAACTGTATCACACCGCAGAGCTCCGCCTGTGCAGGGCGCTGCCTCTGCACGTTATCACAAAAGTTCTTTGGTGTGGGCCTTTTTTGAGACGAGTGCATCAGATCGCACCACTGCTATTTGCAATATTTGTCTCAAGCGTATCTCGCGTGGCCAAAACATCAGCCGCTTGGGCACCACAAGCATGAGCAGACATATGTTGACCTGCCATGCAGCTCGTTGGCAAGCACACATAAAAGACCCACACCAAAGAACAAAGCGGACCTCTCCTTGCTCCTCATCAGCTGGGATCTCCATCCCCACTATATCTTCAGTCCTCTCTGAAAGCTGCTCTGAGAGGACTGAAGGTGTAGAATTAGGTGTGTCACAACCAAGTACTTGCAGTACACCGACGTCCGATTGTAGCAGGCAAATTTCCCTGCCCCAGCTGCTGTACCGTCGAAAGAAGTATACTCCCAGCCATCCACATGCCCAGCGGTTGAATGCTAGCTTGGCTAAATTGCTAGCACTTCAACTGCTGCCTTTTCAGTTGGTAGACTCGGCCCCCTTCCGTGAGTTTGTTCAATGTGCGGTTCCTCAGTGGCAGGTTCCCAAACGCCACTTTTTCTCACGGAAGGCGATTCCGTCTCTCTACCGGCATGTGGAAGGCAATGTCCATGCCTCGCTGGACAGGGCGGTCAGCGGTAAGGTGCATATTACCGCTGACTCATGGTCCAGCAGGCATGGACAGGGACGTTATCTTTCTTTCACGGCCCATTGGGTCACTCTATTGGCAGCTGGGAGGGATGCAGGACAAGGTGCAGTAGTGTTGGAGGTTGTTCCGCCACCACGCCTCCAAAATGCTACTACTGGTTGTGACACACCTCTCTCCTCCACCCCCTCCTCTTCTTCTTCCTCCAGTGCTCTGTCCTCAGAACCAGCGGTGCTCCGTAGGCGCACAAGGGGCTACGCGAGTACGCAGGCAAAAAGATGCCATGCCGTGCTTGCGCTGGTGTGTTTGGGGGACAGGAGCCACACTGGGCCAGAGGTTCTGGCAGCTCTGCAGGGGCAGGCCGAGAGGTGGTTGACGCCACGCCAGCTTAAGCCAGGAATGGTTGTTTCTGACAATGGCACCAACCTCCTCTCCGCCCTGCGACAGGGGCAGCTCACCCATGTGCCCTGTATGGCTCACGTCCTCAACCTGGTGGTGCAGCGGTTCTTGGGCAGGTTCCCAGGCTTACAGGATGTCCTGAGGCAGGCCAGGAAAGTCTGTGTGCATTTCCGCCGATCTTATAATGCCAGTGCTCGGCTGACTGAGCTGCAAAAGGAGCTGAACCTGCCCAAGAACCGCCTAATATGTGACATGCCCACCAGGTGGAACTCAACGTTGGCCATGCTGCAGCGACTGCACACGCAGCAGAGGGCCATCAATGAGTACCTTTGCGACTACGGCACCAGGACAGGGTCAGGGGAGCTTGGCTTTTTTTCCCCACGCCAGTGGAGCATGATCAGGGATGCATGCACTGTCCTCTCACCATTTGAGGAGGCCACGAGGATGGTGAGCAGTGACAGTGCATGCATCAGTGACACTGTACCTCTTGTCCACCTGTTGGAGCATACGCTGCGTGGGATAATGGACAGGGCACTTGAGGCAGAACAGAGGCAGGAAGAGGAGGACTTCCTTGCCTCTCAAGGCCCCCTTTATCCAGACAGTGTTCCTTCTGTCCCACCCATCACACAGGAAGAGGATGAGGAGGAGGAGGAGGAGGAGGAGGATTGTGTGAGCATGGAGGTGGAGCCTGGCACTCAGCATCAGCAGCAGCAGTCTTTTAGGGATGATGTACAGTCCCAACAAACCAGTGGACTTGTACGTGGCTGGGAGGAGGTGGCTGGCGATCATGTCATCCTCAGTGACCCAGAAGACTCCGGACCGAATGCCTCAGCTAACCTACGCTGCATGGCCTCCCTGATCCTGCAAAGCCTGCGGAAGGATCCTCGTGTTCTTCGGATCAAGGAGAGGGACCATTACTGGCTGGCCACTCTCCTTGATCCACGGTACAAGGGTAAGGTTGCGGACCTTATCTTGCCGTCGCAGAGGGAGCAGAGGATGAGACATCTCAGGGAGGCCTTGCAGAAAGGTCTGTGCAACGCGTTCCCAGAAACTGGGAGGTTACAAACTCCTGGTCCTGGACGACGAGTTGCTGAGGCTTCGGTCAGTAGCAGAAGGAGCGGTGGGGAAGGTGGACGTCTGACCGATGCATTCAGACAATTTTTTAGTCCGCAGCCCCAAGGTATGATCGGTTCCAGCAACCATCGCCAGCGTCTGATATACATGGTGCAGGAATACCTAGGGGCAAGGTCAGACTTGGACACCTTTCCCACTGAAAATCCTCTGGCTTACTGGGTCCTGAGGATGGATCACTGGCCAGAGCTTTCACAGTATGCAATTGAGCTAGCTACTGGCCTGTCCTGCATCCAGCGTTCTTTCCGAACGCACATTCAGTGCTGCTGGAGGATTTGTCACCGATCATAGGGTGCGCCTGTCCACCGACTCGGTTGATCGACTGACCTTCATAAAAATGAATCAGTCTTGGATCACCACCAGCTACCAGGCACCTGAAGCGGATATAACTGAATAATTTATAATGTCACATCCCTTCAAGACTGCCTATGCTGATGCTGAGTGACTGTCCTGTTATGTTCACTGACTATCCTCTTCCTCCTCCTCAATGATCCATGCCACCACACCAGTGCCCAATGCACAATTTTCAGCCCCTGTGTAACAGGGGCGTGTAATTACAATTTTTTTTAAAAATGCTTCGCAACAGGTGTGACTGCTGTGCTCCAAGTACAGTATCTGTGAGGGGTTGCAGTGTTGTGGCACCAGCACCAGTGCCTAAGGCACAATTTTTCAGCCCCTGTTGGGGCGTGTAATTACAATTTTTAGGCAATGCTTTGCAACAGGTCTCATTGCTGTGCTCAGAGTACAGTATCTGTGAGGGGTTGCAGTGTTGTGGCACCAGCACCAATGCCTAAGGCAAAATTTTTCAGCCCCTGTATAACAGGGGCGTGTAATTACAATTTTTTAAAAAGATGCTTCGCAACAGGTGTGACTGCTGTGCTCCAAGTACAGTATCTGTGAGGGGTTGCAGTGTTGTGGCACCAGCACCAGTGCCTAAGGCACAATTTTTCAGCCCCTGTTGGGGCGTGTAATTACAAATTTTAGGCAATGCTTTGCAACAGGTCTCATTGCTGTGCTAAGAGTACAGTATCTGTGAGGGGTTGCAGTGTTGTGGCACCAGCACCAATGCCTAAGGCACAATTTTTCAGCCCCTGTTTAACAGGGGAGTGTAATTACAAATTTTGATCTAATAGTTCACAGCAGGGCCCATTCCTGCGCCCACCAAGAGTAACTATGATGGCCTACAGTCTTGTGGCAACACCGTCCACCACCACCACCAAAGGCCCAATTTTTCTGCCCTGTTCAACAGGTGCATGCAATTACAAATCTTGATCTAATAACTCACAGCAGGGCCCATTCCTGCACCCACCAAGAGTAACTATGAGGGCCTACAGTCTTGTGGCAACACCGTCCACCACCACCACCAAAGGCCCAATTTTTCTGCCCTGTTCAACAGGTGCATGCAATTACAAATCTTGATCTAATAACTCACAGCAGGGCCCATTCCTGCACCCACTAAGAGTAACTATGAGGGCCTACAGTCTTGTGGCAACACCGTCCACCACCACCACCAAAGGCCCAATTTTTCTGCCCTGTTCAACAGGTGCATGCAATTACAAATCTTGATCTAATAACTCACAGCAGGGCCCATTCCTGCACCCACCAAGAGTAACTGTGAGGGCTTACAGTCTTGTGGCAACACCGTCCACCACCACCACCACCACCACCACCAAAGGCCCAATTTTTCTGCCCTGTTCAACAGGTGCATGCAATTACAAATCTTGATCTAATAACTCACAGCAGGGCCCATTCCTGCACCCACCAAGAGTAACTGTGATGGCTTACAGTCTTGTGGCAACACCATCCACCACCACCACCAAAGGCCCTATTTTTCTGCCCTGTTCAACAGGTGCATGCAATTACAAATCTTGATCTAATAACTCACAGCAGGGCCCATTCCTGTGCCCACCAGTCTTGTGGCTACACCAACATCTAATAGGGCAAATTTCTGCAGAGTATATACGGCAGGCCCCTACTTTCAAACATCCAACTTACAAACGACTCCTACTTGCAAACGGAAAGAGAAAACAGGAAGTGAGAGGAAATCTACCCCTAGGAAAGGAAATTCTATCCTGTTAGATTTAATTTGGGAAAAAGGTATCTCCTCTCTACTGATGCTTTATCACCAATCCTTGTTTCAATTAAAACCCCACTTTTCCGAAAACATTTGTCATTGGGACGGAAAGTGAGGTGACATGTTCTGAACAGATGTGCAAAGACAGCAAATGTTACAGGGGTGATAACCCCTCCCTATGTTCTCCAAAAAGCTTAAAAATTGATTTTTTTGGGATGGAGCTACACTTCATAATGTACCTGGTCAGATTCTACTTAAGAACAAACCTACAGTCCGTGTCTTGTTTGCACCACCTATATAGTGCTGTTCAGAGTATATAGGGTTGTAGGTATAGGGTTTTATTTTGGGTGCGGGGTCCCCCTTAATATACATACAAGACCCAAAGGGGCTGGGGTGGGGGGGGGGGGGGGCCGATGGGGTAGCCATGCCATTTTTCTCAAGGATTTTCAGCCATATGGCGGCCAGGACAAGACATGACATTAAAGCCGCAAGTGGTTTTAAATGGCTTCTTTTTTTCCTTTACAAATGTCATTTTGTGCAAGGACAGTTCTAAACACGGGAAACACATGCCACTTCACAGGCATACTTTAGACACCCCCCAAGTACCATATTTAAAGGAAAATTTCACTTTTTTTTTTTCACTTTATGCATCATTAAAATGACTGCTCCCGAAAAAACGTTAGTTTTTAAAAGTTATTTTTGCATTGATATATGTCCCCTGGGGCAGGACCCGGGTCCCCAAACCTGTTTTATGACATTAACATGCATATTGGCCTTTGTAATTAGCAATTTTGATTTCGAACGTTCGCGTCCATTATAACGAATAGGGTTCGAAAATTTGCGCGAACTTTCGGTCCGTTCGAAGGTTCTGGTGCGAACCGAACCCGGGGGTGTTCGGCTCATCCCTATTTGCGACCAGTGGGTGTGTGATATCCCTAGTGGATCTGGAATGTCTGGTCCAGGGGTAGTAGAGTATTTGCTGGGAGTTATGCGAGTGTTCTAGTTGTACCCAATCTTTTCTATGGCTGTGACAGTGCCAGTCGATGATTCTGGATAAGTGTGAGGCCTGGTAGTATTTTTTAAAGTCAGGGAGGCCAATACCACCCTGACTTTTGGGCCAAGTTAGGGTACTGAAGTTGGTCCTGGGCCTTTTATTTGACCAAAGAAAATTTCTTTGAATGGAGAGTAATTTAGAGAAAAAGGTATTGGGTATATGTATAGGTAATGCGTTGAAAAAGTATAATAGTCTGGGGAGGATTGTCATTTTTAGTATTGAGGCTCTTCCGAACCACAAGAACTGTTTTGTAGTCCACTGTAGATTCTTATACAGCATAATAATACTGGTACTCTAAAAAAAATTTCAATTATAATTATTTAAAATAAAGAAGAACTATATAAAAATGCATATGTATATAAATGAACTATAGATCTACACGAGTCCCTAGATCTAAAAAATGGACAATAATAATGTATTAAAAAAGCTATTTCAGCTCTACTTTATTCATCCACTGAGGAATTAATATTAAAACAATGTAATATTATATGTATATATAAAGCTAACTATTAATTAAAACCAAATAGCCCATATAGTATAATAATAGATAATGGAGATATAGAGAATTAGACAATAGTTAAAATATATGTGTTAAAAGGGTAGTATACAATAAGTGGATCAATATTAATAAAATATTGAATAGATACCCTAAAAACACGCCTAATCTCGGGAGTGAGAATGTAAGGTGCAGTAACTCAAACCATCCTGATATGTAGGGCGAGGTTCTGTGATAGTAAAAATGATTAAAATCGTAGAAATAAAATTGCGTACCGGAAATGACGTGATAGGCGACATTTACAACATCATGCAGAAAAATGACATTAAAAATGACTCAAAAAACAGTTAAGATCAAATTCGACATTCAACCCCTCAGATACAAGAGTTCTCATAGTGTGTATCCACATGGATTCCTTCTGGCTGATTGATCTACTTTTGTGGCTGCCTCTCCATGATGGATTGTACCTTTCTATGCCCCAAACTGTAATTGAGATGGATCTCTATTGTGTACTAGATCAAAATGTCTAGATACATTATGTTTTGGGAAACTGTTAATGATATTTTGAACATGCTCCTTTATCCTAACTTTGAGTTCTCTTTTTGTTCTTCCTATATATTGCAAATTACAGCTGCATTGTAGGCCATATACCACTCCCTCTGTGTGACACCCTATAAAATCTTTTATCTTGTGTGTGTGTCCAGTGGTGGTAGCTATGAACTCTGTCCCTTTTCTTTGGAATTTTTGTGATTTGCGACATGCAAAACAGTTTCTGCATGGGAAAAAACCTTTGCCCGTAAAGAAGGTATACCCAATTTTAGATGGTGGCTCTATTACAGATTTTACCACCAAGTCTCTCAATGTGGGTGCCCTTTTATATATGATATTAGGTTTAACTGGCAGAATGGTTTTTAGATCCTTGTCACTTTTGAGAATATGCCAATGTAGTTTGACCAATCTGGCTACCTCTTTATGTTGGACATTATAGTCTAATATGAGGCAAGGTGCTCCATTTTGATATGCTGTCTTATTTTTCTGTCTATTTTGTAGCATGGTCATTCTATTCATATCCCCCACATGTAATATTTGATCTGGAAGTGCAACAATGGAAAATGAAAAAATATCAGAAAGATGTAGCGGATTATAAAGCGGAACGAGCCTTTAAGTGGCAGAATAAAACTGAACAAGCAGCACTGGCCTCTACTTATTCAACACCAATAAGAGAGGTCAGAATACAAGACCCCACTACCTTATACCCACCTAATGGACCAAGATGGGATAATAATATGGAACAAACCATAGCCAGACCGAGTTATGATCCACGAAATCTGCACCAATATGAGACACCTAGATCTAATCAGAACCCAGGCAATATGGGTCAATATGGACATCAAACACCGAAGAAACATTGGAAAAAATCTTTTAAGAAGCCTTTTAAAAAACCATACAATAATTGGCAACAGAATCAAAGAGACACTAGAGGACCGCCACCACAACATCAATACTATCAACAAGGAAGACAAGATAGAAGCCCAATACCAACACATAATAGATTTGAACCAATTAGACATTATCAAGAACAACACTATTATGAACAACCTAACTATTAAGGATGGGCCCGGTGTTCGATTCGAACCCATATTCGAATCGAGCACCGGGCGTTCGCTCGCTCGGCGAGCCCAGAACTATTGGGGCCGCTCGCATCAAATTCGTGTGATGCGAGCGGCCCCGCAATGCATTGCGGCCCGCGCAGTGCAATGCTGGCTGATGATTGGCCAAGCATGCACTGTGACCCGCATGCTTGGCCAATCACAGCGCCGGCAGCGAGGAGAGCCATAATTGGCTACAGGCAGGATGCCTGTAGCCAATTATAGCCGGCGGCCTCGCATATTCTGTTTCAGTCAGTGTCAGCGTGTCAGTGTGCTGCTGACAATATGTGCTTTATTTCTGGGGATATGTGTGTGCGTGCTGTTAGAACAGCATTGCAGTATCACATCTGGGGGGTGTCTATAGGTGGCCTGTGAAGGGGGGGCAGGTTTCCTGTGCTTAGAACTTTCCCTGCAAAAAAGTGTAATTTTTGCAGGAAAAAAGCTATTTAAAAGCACTCGCGGCTAATGAATTGATGGCTCCTGTAACACAGAGAACTGTCATTCATTGATAAAAAAACAAAAAAAAAAGCGTAGGGGTCCCCCCTAATTCAATAACCAGGCCATTCAGGTCTGGGATGGATATTAAGGGGAACCCCAGCCAAAAAAAAAATGGCGTAGGGTCCCCCTCAAAATCCATACCAGACCCTTGAGGTCTGGTATGGATTTTAAGGGGAACCCTAGCCAAAAAAAATGGCGTGGGGTCCCCCTCAAAATCCATACCAGACCCTTATCCGAGCACGCAACCTGGCAGGCCGCAGGAAAAGAGGGGGGGACGAGAGCGGCCCCCCCTCCCGCCTGAACCGTACCAGGCCACATGCCCTCAACATTGGGAGGATGCTTTGGGGGTCTAAGACCCCCAAAGCACCTTGTCCCCATGTTGATGAGGACAAGGGCCTCTTCCCCACAACCGTGCCCGGTGGTTGTGGGGGTCTGCGGGCGGTGGGCTTATCGGAATCTGGAAGCCCCCTTTAACAAGGGGACCCCCAGATCCCGCCCCCCCCTGTGTGAAATGGTAAGGGGGTACAAAAGTACCCCTACCATTTCACCAAAAAAGTGGCAAAAATGGTAAAAATGACAGGAGACAGTCTTTGACAATTCCTTTATTAAAATCTTCTTTCTTCTTTCTTCATCCTTCGGTTTCTTCATCTTCTCCTTCCGTCATCTTCTTCCATCTTCTTCTTCCATTTTCTTCTTCCTCCGATCCGCTTCTTCTTGCGCTGGTCTTCTCGTCCTTCTCGTCCGGCATCTTCTTCCGTCGGCGTTGGTGTCTCTGTCTCTTCTTGGGCCGCTCCGTGCAATGGGAGGCTCCCCCTGTGTGAGGCTCCGCTCCGTCTGACAGGTCTTTTATAATGGAGGGCACCTGGTGACCCCGCCCCCTCTGACGCACAGGGACGTCATGGGGAATTCCATGATGGCTTTCCCCATGACGTCAGAGGGGGGCGGGGTCACCAGGTGCCCTCCGTTTTAAAAGACCTGTCAGATGGAGCGGAGCCTCACACAGCGGGAGCCTCCCATTGCGCGGAGCAGCCCAAGAAGACACCGACACCGACGCCGACGCCGACGGAAGAAGATGCCGGACGAGAAGGACGAGAAGACCAGCGCAAGAAGAAGCGGATCGGAGGAAGAAGAAGATGGAAGAAGATGGAAGAAGATGACGGAAGGAGAAGATGAAGAAACCGAAGGATGAAGAAAGAAGAAAGAAGATTTTAATAAAGGAATTGTCAAAGACTGTCTCCTGTCATTTTTACAATTTTTGACACTTTTTTGGTGAAATGGTAGGGGTACTTTTACCATTTCACACAGGGGGGGGCGGATCTGGGGGTCCCCTTGTTAAAGGGGGCTTCCAGATTCCGATAAGCCCCCCGCTGGTATGGATTTTGAGGGGGACCCTACGCCATTTTTTTTTTTTTTGGCTGGGGTTCCCCTTAATATCCATCCCAGACCTGAAGGGCCTGGTTATTGAATTTGGGGGGACCCCTACACTTTTTTTTTTATTTTTTTTTATTTTTTATCAATGACTTTATTATTTATGAATGAGTTTCAATGAATGACTGTTCTCTGTATTACGGGAGCTGTCAATTAACATTAGCCCCGAGTTATTTTAAATAGCTTTTTTACTTTCAAAAATGACACTTTGCGCAGAGACAGTTCTAAACACGGGAAACATGCGCCCCTTCACAGGCATACTATAGACACCCCCCAGGTACGAAATTTAAAGGAATATTACACTTTTATTGTTTCAATTTAAGCATTATTAAAATCACTGCTCCTGAAAAAACGGTCGTTTTTAAAACTTCTTTTTGCATTGATACATGTCCCCTGGGGCAGGACCCAGGTCCCCAAACACTTTTTATGACATTAACATGCATATTAGCCTTTAAAATTAGCACTTTTAATTTCGAACGTTCGCATCCATTATAACTAAAAGCGTTCTAAAGCTCACACGGACTTTAGGTCCGTTCGCGGGTTCTGGTGCGAGCCGAACGGGGGGGTGTTCGGCTCATCCCTACTAACTATCAGTACCAGTATGATAGGAATACACAAGGGGCTTTTTTAGACAGGGAGAGGAGAGACCACTCCCCGAGGAGATCCCCACGAGAATTACATCGTTCACCAAGGAGAAGACCAGAGAAGGACAAGATAGGCGACACCCCTGAAAGAAGAGAGGCTGCAGAGCGGGAAAGAGAGTCCAAATGCAAAAGAGAGTAGTCAGAGAAGGAGTGGTCAATTTGAGTGGAAAATCCATAACCACAGAAGAAATGGTGGTATTGGACAAAGGACTAAAACATGCCCCAATCAAGAACTTAAACAAATTTGATACTTATATAGGAATTCAAAAGTATATAAGAAAATTGAACATTAAAAAATACATTATGAACAATCCTTTTCAATCGGCTAGGACAACTTTGAGAAACCCGGAATCACCAACACAAAGCACATTACGGAACAACTCTGTATATAACCCGCAAGTCACAAACAACCAACATATTGAGGTATTTAAGAGACTGGTATTGGACGATTTGCAATGCCTAGAGATTAAAAAGATTTCAGATCCAATCCACATCAAGAACGGAATAAAATTGCTTCAACAACGTAAGGCTATCGTAAAACGCCCTGCGAATAAGGGTGGAGCAGTGGTCATACAATCAAAAGAGCAATACCTGCATGAATTGGATAGACAATTACAAGATGAGGAAACGTACATTAAACTACTAGGTAACCCCACAAACAAATACAAGAAAGAACGAGTCGTAAACTTGGGAACTAAGAAAAATATTAGACATTTTTTTTTCGTTTTTTTCGTTCGTTCGTTTTCGTACGAATTAACGAATCGTTCGAATCGAACGAATCCGAATAACGAATCGTTCGAATCGAACGAATCCGAAAAACAACGAAAATCCGAAAAAAACTAATTAAAAAACAACGAATGTACGAATGAAGAAAATCCAAAAAACGAAAACAGGAACAACGTAAATGAACGAAAAAATGTGTACATTCGTAATTTTTTTTTTTGTTGAATTGGTAATTTTCCGTGTACCTTACAATGGTGCTGCTTAACGTGCTTCGAATAGATTGAACTAAAAAATTCGTACATTCGTAACTTTTTTTTCGATTCGTAACTTTTTTTTTTCGATTCGTAACTTTTTTTTTTCGATTCGTAAATTATTAAAATGTAATAATAGCATACACATTGCATAAAATTATGAATTATGCTCCGATTACGAATCTACAAATGTTACGAATGTTACGAATGTACGAATAAATAAGAATGCGTCCCAATTTCGAATAAACGAATAAACGAAAATCAAACTAACGAAAAAACAAATCAACGAAAAAATAACTCTTACGAATGTACGAATCGTTACGAATACGAACACCGACGACTTACGAATGTACGAATCGTTACGAATACGAACACCGACTACTTACGAATGTACGAATCGTTACGAATCAACGTAAACAAAAAAAACGAAACGAAAATAAACAATTTTTTTTCGGAAACGAAAAAAAAAAGAAACGAAAATAAACAAATTTTTTTGTTGTGCACATGTCTAAAAAATATTTTAAACAAAAAGGAAGCAAAATATTTAATCCCAGAGGCCTGCAGGATTCCAATAATATACACCATTCCTAAAATACATAAGGATAAAGAATCTCCACCTGGTAGACCTATTGTGAATGGTATAGATTCACTAACTTTGCGAACAGGTGAATATATAGACCATTTCATACAACCAGCCGTACAAAATACGAGGGCTTATCTGAAAGATACTAAGCATGTGTTGCAACTACTAGATAAAGTAGCGGTATTAGAAGGTCACACTCTACTTGCAACGGCCGATGTCTCTTCCTTGTACACTATAGTACAACATCATGAAGCCTGTACTGCTACAAAGTGGCTTCTGAGAGCACACAGCACTTTAATCTTCAATCATAAAAGTTTTTAATCAAATGTTTGGACTTTTGCTTAAAATGCAGCTATTTCTGGCACGACCAATCTTATTATAGGCAGGCCATCGGGATAGCCATGGGGGCAAAATTTGCCCCAAGTATGGCCAATGCCTTTATGGCCCATTGGGAGGAAGAGGCGGTTTATCAAAATATGCCAGCAGAATTAACTCTATACAGAAGATATATTGACAATTTGATTATTGTATGGAATGGAAATAGACAATCACTAGAGGAATTCTTAGGGAATCTGAATAAGAATGATAACAATATCAACTTGGTGTGGAAAATAGAGGACAAATCAATTGATTTCCTGGATTTAAATATATCCATAGAGAATGATAAGATTGTTACAAAAACGCACTTTAAAAATGTTGATACCAATAGCTACTTATCCATGAATAGCTGTCACTTTAAGCCTTGGCTTTTTAATATACCGAAGGGGCAACTAGTAAGAATTAGGAGAAACTGTACCAAGAGCAAAGACTACAAAATTCAAGCAGACCTCATCGGAACTAGATTCAAAGAAAAAGGCTAAGAAGAGTCCTGGATCAAGAAACAAATATTACATGTAGGGGATATGAATAGAATGACCATGCTACAAAATAGACAGAAAAATAAGACAGCATATCAAAATGAAGCACCTTGCCTCATATTAGACTATAATGTCCAACATAAAGAGGTAGCCAGATTGGTGAAACGACATTGGCATATTCTCAAAAGTGACAAGGATCAAAAAACATTCTGCCAGTGAAACCTAATATCATATATAAAAGGGTACCCATATTGAGAGACTTGGTGGTAAAGTCTGTAATAGAGCCACCATCTAAAATTGGGTATACCTTCTTCCCGTGCAGAAACTGTTTTGCATGTTGCAAATCACGAAAATTCCAAAGAAAAAGGACAGAGTTCATAGCTATCACCACTGGACACACACACAAGATAAAAGATTTTATAGGGTGTCACACAGAGGGAGTGGTATATGGCCTACAATGCAGCTGGAATTTGCAATATATAGGTAGAACAAAAAGAGAACTCAAAGTTAGGATAAAGGAGCATGTTCAAAATATCATTAACGGTTTCCCAAAACATAATGTATCTAGACATTTTGATCTAGTACACAATAGAGAGCCATCTCAATTACAGTTTGGGGCATAGAAAGGTACAATCCATAAAACATTGGGGGGCGTGGCCAGCCGGCAAGAGAGATGGACGCTTAGTGCTGAGCTCTGCTGTGAGGGAGACGAACCGGAACGATTAGGGACCGCTGGAGCCGGTATTTTTGTACAAAAACTTCCCCACATTAGTCCGGTAGTGACCCACAACAATGTCCCGTAAGAGAACTGGGGACCACAAGCCCCAAAAGCTCACCACACTCCTGTACCCTCCTGAAGCGCTGGTCAGTCAGAATCAAAATGGAGCTGAAGGCATAGCAGCGCCTCAGACTAAACATACAGAAATCCCTAATAACATTTCTGGTGACTCACCAAACAGGGAGATGTCTAGCTCCCATGACAATGACACAGAGGGGGATCCCTTAATGAACAGCCCAGCTAAGGCAAAAATGAGAATGGATGCTCTAGCACAGCGGCCACCTCACTCAGAAATTGAGCCCCAGGCTTTTATTCCACTACAATCTAACCAGGCCTTACATTCCTCAATGGCATCCTTCCCAACCTGCGGTCAGCCTGTTATTGACACTACACTGAAAGAGATGTTAATATCACTGCATTCCTCTCTTGTGACTGATTTATCCACTCTATTTACTAAACTCACTACAGATGTCAGTCTAATAGATAACAGAGTATCCACTATTGAGAAAGGTATGATGAAATGCTCCTCCACAGTGAATGACATCATTGATTCTATTGATGAGGTAAAAGATGAACAAGAGTGGATAAGGGGCAAATTAGCAAATTTGGAAGACCGCTCTAGACGAAACAATGTCAAGTTAAGGGGGGTCCCCGAAAATATAACAACTCCAGAATTACCCAAATACGCCAAAGAACTTATACGCACTATTCTACCTGAAGTTACGCCACGTGACATTATAATTGACAGAATACACAGAATTGCAAAACCTTCACACCTGGCTGCATCAGTGCCTAGAGATATACTTATGAGGATCCATTTTTTCCATATTAAAGAAAAAATGATGTCAGAAGCCAGATTGAAAGGCCCTCTACCACGTCCGTTTGAGGGTGTTCAAATATTTCCTGATTTATCAAGATATACGCTTCAACTACGTAGAGATTTGAACCCCATAACTAAAGGAATGCAAAACCATAAGATTCTATACAAATGGCGCTACCCGGCCACACTAATTGTCTCCAAAAACGGATCCACTCATATAATAAATGACCTACACAAGGGTTTGAAACTTTTGAAAGAATGGGGAATAATCCCGGAATACCACAAAGATGAAACTTCGCTTCTTCCAAAACGTCCTTCAACATATCACTACAATCAAAGATCCCGGAATCATCAACCTATGGAAGTATCTGGCTCCTGAGCGGTCCGCTAACTACGTTTATAGCGTCCCCTCCAGGAATTTTGTTTGATCTCACTTGCCTTTGGTATTAACTGTTCCACACTGCAGCAGTAAAAGCTGACTCTTTGCTTTTTTTTTTTTTGTGCTTGACACAAATCTGCCGCATCCTGTTTTCATATCTTTTGCTATATTTTTAAATAGCTGTTATATATAATTGTAATTTCATTCCAGGTTTTATAGAAATACATCTAGTTACGGAACCCAGGTATCCTGATAAGCCGAAAGGAACTGAATTTACTGTATACACCAAGAAATATCTGCAAACTGTAAGTGTTATAGTCTCCCACGATCCATCACTTAGCCACAACAGGAAATATGCCATTCACGATAGTATCCTTGAACGCCAAGGGTCTCAACCACCCAGCAAAGAGACAATCTTTGTGGCATACTGCTGAAAAGCTTGATAGTGATATCTTATGTGTCCAAGAGACACACTTGACCCCACTTTCAGCCACTTTATGTCGCAGTAACAAATTTCCCCATATGTTCTATTCTAATTTCTCTTCCAAGAAGAGAGGAGTGCTTGTAGCGATCAAGAAAGACACTGACTTCCACCTCATAAAAGAAATAGGTGACCCCAATGGTCGTTTTCTTATTTTAATCTGTATGATTAATGGAACTAAATATACCTTACTCAACTTGTATGCTCCCAATTCTAGACAGGCAAATTTTGTCAAAAAGACTTTGACCAAAATTAAAGAGTTACAACAAGGATATCTCCTTGTATGCGGAGACTTTAATATGGTTGCAGATATTTATATGGACACTACTTCAGCGGATAAGAGAAGACCCTCTCCCCTGGGGCAAATCCTGACATCGTCTGATCTTTACGATGTCTGGAGATGCCACCATGGATCAGAGAGGGATTATACTTATTTCTCCCCGCAACACAAGTCGTATTCCAGAATTGACATGTTTGTTGTTGATAAATTGTTATTACAAAAGGTGACTACCTCTGTTATCCACACCATGACATGGTCAGACCACAACCCAATTTCGATAATTATTGATGATACGTCTCCTCAACGGAACTCTTTTCTCTGGAGAGCCAATAATTTCATATTACAACATGCTACATACTCCAAAGAAATTGCTACTCATTTGAAAGAATATTTTGAATTAAACGCTGATTCAGTGGGGGATCCTGCCGTGGTGTGGAACGCGCATAAAGCGGTAATGAGAGGTGTTCTTATAAAACTGGGCTCCATTCACAAAAAAAAAAAGAACACAACAAATAGACTCCCTTACTTCCCAAATTGCTCATTTGGAGGCAGACCATAAGTCATCTGCATGTCCCACTACACTAGCACAATTAATGTCGCTTAGACAGGAACTCAGGCTGCTTCTTCTCCATACATACGAACATATGCAACGCAAATTCAAAGCCATCTCTTATTCCACATCCAATAAGGCAGGAAAAAGATTAGCACAACGTATCAAAGGGGCTAGAGTTAAATCTAAAATTCCCTTCTTATTCCACCCACACTCGAAAGTGAAGCTATCTAATCCACAAGACATTGCGAATGCTTTTAGCGATTACTATAGTGACCTATATAATCTCAAGAATGACCCTACAACCCACCAACCATCCCCAGAGGAAATTGATGACTTTCTCCATAAGATAAATTTACCGACTCTGACAGAAACACAATTGTCTTATTTAAATGCTCCTTTTTCAGCACCAGAACTTCTAGCTACCATCTCATCACTGCCTTGTAACAAAACACCAGGCCCGGATGGCCTTACAGGGGAATACTTCAAACAATTCTCTACCTATTTGATTCCACACTTGCTGAAATTTCTTAACCAAGCTGCATATTCTTCCAAATTCCCTGTAGAATCGCTAAACGCATTAATTATCACTCTCCCAAAACCTGAAAAAGATCCGACTGCCCCACAAAACTTCCGGCCAATCTCCTTACTTAACCTTGATTTAAAAATATACGCCAAAACTATTGCTAGACGCTTAATGAAGATTATGCCAGACCTGATTCACAAAGACCAAACAGGATTTATTAAAGGGAGGCAAGCATCCGACGCGACGCGTCGCATGATTGACTTAATCCATTGCGTAAATTCCAGTGGAACACCTTCTCTGCTTCTTTCTTTAGATGCAGAGAAGGCATTTGATCGGGTGCACTGGACCTATCTACAGAAAGTTCTCATGAAATTTGGGTTTAAAGACAATATTTATAATGCTATCATGGCACTATATACTTGCCCAGCTGCTCAAGTTTTTTCGGCTAATATGATATCTCATCCATTCCAAATTTCGAACGGTACCCGTCAGGGTTGCCCATTGTCGCCCTTAATTTTTGATCTAACTATAGAACCTTTAGCTGAGCACATACGCACGAACTCGAACATCTCAGGCATAACTGTTGGCAACACTACTCATAAGATTAGTCTTTTTGCTGATGATGTGATTTTAATATTATCAAATCCTACCTCCTCCTTAGCAGCAGCCCGAGACGTTTTAGATTGGTTTGGACGAATATCATTTTACAAACTAAATGTCACCAAATCACAAATACTAGATCTCAAATTGAATTCCACCACTAAATTACTATTACAAGCCCAATACCCCTTCACATGGTCTGAACACAGCATTTCTTACCTAGGTATTCAACTCACTAGAACCACTAAACTCCTCTTTTCATCAAACTTCAAGCCTCTCTTAGATAAATTACGTACTGAATCTCAGAAATTAGCTAAAATGGAACTGTCATGGTCTGGCAGATTAGCGGCGTTCAAGATGATGCATTTACCTCAAATTTTATACCTGTTTAGGACCATTCCTATTCCTATTCCTAAATATTACTTTAAGTCACTTCAAACGATACTCAACCGATGTATTTGGCACGGTACAAAACCTAGATGCGCTCATTCTATACTTAGGATACACAAATTAGCGGGAGGATCAGGTTCAATAGATTTTACAGATTATCACACTGCAGCGATCATAGCTCAAGCAACTGAGTGGTTTCAGCAAGATCCGAATAAAAACTGGTGCAATATAGAACTTTCCTTACTATTTCGTCCTAGTTTAAAAAATTGGTTGTTGAGCACTCCATTAGACGCTAAAATACCAAAAGCGATTCCCCCTACCATGATAGCCACGGTCAGAGCATGGAAAATTCTAACCCAAACTATCCATCAAGAACCCACTACTACACAGATACCGATACCTATAGAAGTCTTAAACCACATCTCACCTGAATTATCTACATCCCATTGGTCTAACCGAAAAATCTCATTCATAAATCAACTATTTCATGACTCAAACCCAAAATCCTTTTCAACCCTCCAAAATGAATTTCACTTGCCTGAATCAGACTTTATTGCATATTCCAAACTTCTGAAATGCCTTAACAAAATCAAAACTCTCTTATATACAGTTTCTTCAGTAATATGGAAATACCTGCACTTTGAATTTCCTAAACAGAAGGGTATTTCACTTGTATACAACACCCTGAACCAAAAGCGTGTATTTACTAAATCCACACCACATACACACTGGGAAAATGATCTAGCAACGACTTATACAGAATCACAATGGGAACAAGCTTCACGAAGTGTATACAAATCCACGAAAAGCTCTGCGTTGTGGGAACTCACACAAAAATTGTCCCTTAGATGGTATTTGACGCCTTCTCGCTTGGCAACATTCTATCCCACATTATCTAATAAGTGCTGGAGATGTAATTCCAACATAGGAAGCATATTCCACATATTTTGGGAATGTACCCTCATACAGGAATACTGGAAAACCGTTTTTCTTCTCTTAAAAGATATATCCCAGATAGATATACCAATGTCTCCGGGTCTAGCTATCCTGAATTTATCCATTGAAGACATACCCTTTTCATTTCGTCATGTGACGACACATATCCTATTGGCAGCTAGGTTAACTATAACCAGATTATGGAAGTCAGATACAACTCCCTCTATCACTCACCTCTTAGATACCGTAAACCTACATTATAGTTATGAATTAATGATGGCATCCAGTGAGGGTAAATTACCCAAGGAAAAAACCAAGTGGGCATCATGGGAACAATGGTCGACTATTACTAACTTTTTGTAACACTCATATCTAACAGATTGATATACACTTTTGCCTCTGGGTTCTAGAGTATGGACACAGGTTCCTGGATAAGTTCTATTATTGTGGCAACGTTCTCCTCTTAGACACAGTGTAGTCCCCACGGGGGTGTCTAGAGGACATATACTTCTATTTGATCTTATGTTACTATATTGATCTTATATTTCTATATTGAATGTATTGCGTTTTGTAGCATTTTAATAACAGTAATTCTTGTTCTGTAACACTTCATTGATAATTGAGTTGACATTATTTAAGTGCTATTCTGAGTTAATTTATTTTAACGGCATACAATGTGTAATTTGCATCTTTACTGTATGTTATGAAATTCAATAAAAACTGATTGAAAAGTAAAACTACACAGATTTTTACATAGTGTCCCTCCATGGTTTTACTAAGGCTGGCAACCCTGATGGGGCCCCCATAGTGGCCCGGGGCCCTCGGGAAGTGCAAGTGGCCGAATGGTCAGTCCGCCCCTGTTCCTATGTTATTTGCCCGAAACAAACAATTACTGACACATAACATATCTTCTCTTCAAGAATATGGCCGATAATATACATCCACAAACAGGCCATTAGAAAATGGCCGCTATCGTATAACATACCGGACCACTGGAAAATGGCCACGGTTGTTTACTATAGCGGACTACAACAAAATGGCCGCCATACAATTTCAGTTTTTGCAAAATAAAAACAAGTCCACTGCAGCCAATCCGGTTCCCCTGATGAAGTCACATGTATGACGTAACGTCATACGGAGTGGCTGGAAGAGGACAGCCCGTGAACCGGAAGTGATGTGAGATAGGCGCTAGATCGCCACTGTTTTCTGCTTAATTCTATTTTACATTGTGTAAGGGTCCATTTTACTCTTTATTTCAATAAAAGTCCCCTATTTTAATATACTTCACCATTGGAGGCATTTCTCTTCCCTTTTATGTTCTGTTTGCCCAGTGAGCCGGTGCCATACTATTCAGTTTAGATGGTATTTGTCAATGAGTTACATGGAATGACTTGGACATAAGGAGGATATACGCCCTGGTGGTGGGGAGAAGCAATTGCTGTGTGCCACTATACGTTGAGATCAAGGCGATTAGAGGAGGATATAAGCCCTGGTGGTGGAGAGGAGCCTATGCAGCCGGTTATTATATGCTGGTTTCAAGAATATTTGAGGTGAGAGTTCTGGAAGCACGGTTGTGGATTGCTTATTGCTGGTCATTTGTCCACTTCAGTGACATAAAGAAGAACACTTAACATCATTTATACTTACCTATCATACACAGGATATAGACTCTCCTTGGGATCATCCCTATTTATATCTTGGACTCATTACCATTACTAGTCTTTATTATTATTTCTCCTATCCCATAACCAGATATTTATATATTTATACCATCACTATCACTATTAATCATCTATATATTATTTTATATATTTATTGGATTATTATTATTTGATCACGTTTGGGTGTGTGTTTAATCTATGCGCTGAATCACATATTTATCATTATGTTGGAATACTGAGAATCATGCTCTGCTTCAATATGTACATGTTGGCATTCATGGTTCCCTCAATGAACTGTAGCTCCCCAATGTCGGCAGCACTCATGTAGCCCCAGACCATGACACTCCCACCACCATGCTTGACTGTAGGCAAAACACACTTGTCTTTGTACTCCTCATCTGGTTGCCACCACACACACTTGACACCATCTGAACAAATAAGTTTATCTTGGTCTTATCAGACCACATGACATGGTTCCTGTAATCCACGTCCTTAGTCTGCTTATTTTCAGCAAACTGTTTGCAGGCTTTCTTGTGCATCATCTTTAGAAGAGGCTTCCTTCTGGGACGACAGCCATGCAGACCAATTTGATGCAGTGTGCGTCGTATGGTCTGAGCACTGACAGGCTAACCCCCCCCGCCCCATTCAATCTCTGCAGCAATTCTGGCAGCACTCATACGTCTATTTCCCAAAGACAACCTCTGGATATGACGCTGAGCACATGCACTCAACTTCTTTGGTCGACCATGGCGAGGCCTGTTCTGAGTGGAACCTGTTCTGTTAAACAGCTAAATAGTTTTGGCCACCGTCTTGCAGCTTGGTTTTAGGGTCTTGGCAATCTTCTTATAGCCTATGCCAGTGATGGCGAACCTTGGCACTCCAGATGTTTTGGAACTAGGTTTCCCATGACGCTCATGCACTCTGCAGTGTAGTTGAGCTTCATGGGAAATGTAGTTCCAAACCATCTGGGGTGCCATCACTCGCCTAGGCCATCTTTATGTAGAGCAACAATTATTTTTTTCAGATCCTCAGAGAATTCTTTGCCATGAGGGGCCATGTTGAACTTCCAGTGACTAGTATATAGATATACTATAAATAGACCTGATCTGGCTGCCATTTTACATTCTGTCTTTTGTCAGTGTAGGGATAGAATGCTGTGTGGAGCAGGGACAGTCTGTACTCACTAGCTATTAGGTTCACAAAAGTCCTTTTAAGGACTGGTATAGGTGTACAGTATATAGGGGTGTAATACACTTATAATATACTTTCAAATATAGAAAGCATATTATAGTTCATTTGTATTGTGCAGCAATTTGTGACTGCAGTGCTGAGCGATTCTGCAGCTGTCTTTTCTCAGTGTAGGGAGAGAGTTTGCTGTTTGGAGCAGGGACAGTCTGTACTCACTAGCTACTATTAGGTCCACAAAAGTCCTTTTAAGGACTGGTATAGGTGTACAGTATATAGGGGTGTAATACACTTATAATATACTTTCAAATATAGAAAGCATAGTATAGTGAGTGCATTCCTACTGTGCAGCATTGTGACTGCTGAGTGGTTCTGCAGCTCTTTTGTCAGTGTAGGTAGAGGTTGCTGTGTGTCGCAGGGACAGATTGTAGCGACACAAATCGCTAACGAATATAGGTCCACAAAAGTCCTTTTAAGGACTGGTATAGGTGTACTATTTGGTGTGCAGTATATAGGGGTGTAATACACGTATAAAATACTTTCAAATATAGAAAGCATAGTATAGTGAGTGCATTCCTACTGTGCAGCATTGTGACTGCTGAGCGGTTCCGCAGCTCTTTTGTCAGTGTAGGGAGAGGTTGCTGTGTGTCGCAGGGACAGATTGTAGCGACACAAATCGCTAACGAATATAGGTCCCCAAAAGTCCTTTTAAGGACTGGTATAGGTGTATTATTTGGTGTGCAGTATATAGGAGTGTAATACACGTATAAAATACTTTCAAATATAGAAAGCATAGTATAGTTCATTTCTACTGTGCAGCATTGTGACTGCTGAGCGGTTCTGCAGCGATACTACAAAGAGTGAAAAACGCAATTAGAAAAAAGTATTATAACTCGTGTGATAGACCAGTGGCCCCCAAAACGACAGATTGAAGCGGGGTGTTATATACCTTCTTCCACATATACTGCACTTCTCTAGAGACTTTTGTCACAGGGTCATTTAAAAAATGACAGGCAGAGGAAGAGGCAGGCCCTTCCGCAGGGGTGGTAGGGGTAGGGCAGGAGCACCAGGCTTGAGCCAAAGTGGGAAGTTGCAGAAGGTGCGTTCGATTACGTCAAAGGACACATCAGATTTGGTTGAGTGGCTCACTCAGCCTTACTCTTCTGCACTCTCCTCATCCTCTCTATCTGCACCCTCTTCACTCTCTGCTGTGTGCACCCCCAAAGACACAATACCACCACCACCATATACCCTCCGCTTGAGTCACAGGAATTATTTTCCGATCCATCATCACAAGACATTTCCGATGCGCAGCCATCCCTCCGCTTGAGTCACAGCGGTTGGTCCCCGCTGTTGCTGCCAACTCCAAGATCTCTAATTATAGTGGTGGGGAAGGTGATGTCGATGATGACGTGTCTAGGGACGTCACGTGGGTGCTCACAAGAGAGGAAGAGGGAGAGAGATGGACCAGCAGATAGAGAGGAGAAGCAGGCGGAACTTACATTGCACAGGAGGGACAAGCCAGACTGCTAAAGTATCAGGAACGAGCCATCAACCATGTACGGTCACATCTGGCGATCCAAGGACGCCGGCACATGGCTCCGCAGTGTGCGCTTTTTTTAACGTGTCCGCTGCTGACAATAGTGTTGCTATCTGCAGCCTTTGCAGTCAACGCATAAGTCGCGGTAAGTCCAACACTCACCTAGGGACAACCGCCTTAAGAAGGCACATGAACTGCCATCACCGAGCCCAGTGGGAGCAACGCTGTCAGAACCCACAAAGCCACACTCCAGGCTCTCACCGTCCAGCCTCTTCTACTTCTCCATCTCCTCTCTTCTCAGAATTGTCCTCCACTCCACCTTCCATTATGCCGTCCTCACGTTTTTCTGGAAAAAGGCAGGCTTCCGTGGGCCAAATGTTCGAGCGTAAAAAAAAAATTATGACGCCGGATAACCCTCTTGCCCAACGGTTGACCGCTGGCTTGTCAGAACTGATAGCCCCCAACTACTGCCATATAAACTGGTGGACTCGGAGGCCTTTCGAAAATTTGTGGCCATTGGAACACCACAAGGTCCCAGGAAGGAAGTACACAGAAGGGCATCCCAGAGCTATATGGCCATGTTCAGCGGCAAGTGAATGTATCTCTGGCACACAGTGTCGGTGCCAAGATACATCTGACCACTAGACATGTGCACAACAAAAAAAAATTTATTTTAGTTTCGTTTTTTTTTTTTTCCGTTGATTCGTAACGATTCGTAAATTCGTACGTCGTCGGTGTTCGTATTCGTAACGATTCGTAAATTCGTAAGTCGTCGGTGTTCGTATTCATAACGATTCGTATTTTCATTAGAGTTATTTTTCGTTGATTCGTTTATTCGAAATTCGGACGCATTCGTATTTATTCGTACATTCATAACATTCGTAACATTCGTAGATTCGTAATCGGAGCATAATTCATAATTTTATGTAATGTGTATGCTATTATTACATTTTAAGAGACACTCGGAAAACTACGAATCGAAAAAAAAAAAAGTTACGAATATACAAATTTTTTCGTTCATTTTGATTTTCGTTGTTCCCGTTTTCGTTTTTCGGATTTTCTTCATTCGTAGATTTGTTGTTTCTAATTATTTTTTTTCGGATTTTCCTTGTTTTCGGATTCGTTTGATTCGAACGATTCGTTATTCGTTAAAATTTTTACCGAATCGTTCGTTCATTCGTACAATAACGAATGAACGAAAATAACAATAAAAAAATAAAAACGAAAAAAAACAATACGAATTGCACATGTCTACTGACCACAGACACGTGGTCTAGCAAACACGGGCAGGGAAGGTATATAACTTTTACTGCCCACTGGGTGAACCTTCTGACGGCCGTCAAGCATGTAACCTGTGGCACCCGTGTAGATTAGGTTTTACCGCCACGGATTGCATGCAGGCCTGCCTCTTTCTCTCCTCCTTCTACTCCATCCTCCCTCTCCTCCTTGGCTGACTCCTCCTTTTGCGCTGCTACCGTCTCTTCCGCTGCGCCGCCCAAGATCCCCAGAACCTATTCGACATGCCAGGTGAGACGTTGCCATGCTGTGCTGCGTCTGTTGTGCCTGGAAGCCAAGAGCCACACTGGCCCTGCACTCCTTTGAGCTTTGCGTTCACAGGCAGATCAGTGGCTAACACCACTCAATTTGACAGTTGGTAAAGTGGTGTGTGACAACGGTGCCAATCTGCTGAGCACGTTGAAACAGTGCAAAATTACACATGTGCCATGCATGGCACACGTCTTAAACTTGGTCATGCAGCGATTCGTTGTCAAATACCCTGGGGTCCAGGACATCTTGCGGCAGGCAAGGAAAATATCGGCCCATTTCAGAAGATCTTACACGGCCATGGCTCGCCTTGCTGACATTCAGCGGCGACAGAATCTGCCGGTCAGATGTCTTATTTGTGATTGCCCAACGTGATGGAACTCAACCTTGTATATGCTTGATACGTCCAGCAGAAACGTGCAGTTAACGACTACCTGTACGAACTCTGCGGCAGAACAGGTTCTGGGGAGCTTGGTTTTTTTACACCGCGCCAGTGGCTGCTCATGCGCGACACATGCAGACTTCTGCGGCCATTTGATGAGATCACCAAACTGGTCAGTCACAGCCATGGCGACATCAGTGACATCGTACCTTACGCCTTCTTTATGGAGCGTGCATCGCGTCATGTCATTGATCAAGCTGTCGAGGAGCAGGAGCAGGAAGATGAGGAAGTCACAATGCTGGATGAATTCCCAGGAGGGGCTACTCTATCTGAGACAAGTCAACAACAGGAGTCTGAAGAGGAGTCAGAGGAGGATGGTGCCGGGGCGGATGAGAAGGAGCAAGAAGAGCATGCTTTAAACCTTTCTGGGATCCCTGTTGTTGTCCGTGGATGGGGGGAGGAGAACAAGGAGGACAACATTATCCTGGATGATGAGCAGGAGCCAGGCCACCACACCGCTTCCAGTTTAGTGCAAATGGGGCTCTTCATGCTCCAGTGTTTTAAGAGGGACCCCCGTATAAAAAGCATAAAGGTCAATGACCAGTACTGCGTGGCAACATACTTAGACCCCCGGTACAAACAAAAAATGGCGGAAATGTTACCACCATCACAGAGGGCTGTCAGAATGGAGCACTTCCAGGCCTTGCTTAGAGAAATGCTGCATTCTGCTTTTGCATGCACTGGCAGAGGAATTTCCACTCCCAGAGAAAGAGTTGCGGGTACCAATCCAACAGCGCCTGCAAGAAGAGGGCGGTTTGAAGATGTGTAAAAAAAAAATTATGACGCCGGATAACCCTCTTGCCCAACGGTAATGACCGCTGGCTTGTCAGAACTGATAGCCCCCAACTACTGCCATATAAACTGGTGGACTCGGAGGCCTTTCGAAAATTTGTGGCCATTGGAACACCACAAGGTCCCAGGAAGGAAGTATTTCTCACAGAAGGGCATCCCAGAGCTATATGGCCATGTTCAGCGGCAAGTGAATGTATCTCTGGCACACAGTGTCGGTGCCAAGATACATCTGACCACTAGACATGTGCACAACAAAAAATTTTTTATTTTCGTTTCGTTTTTTTTGTTTCCGGTGATTCGTAACGATTCGTAAATTCGTACGTCGTCGGTGTTCGTATTCGTAACGATTCGTAAATTCGTAAGTCGTCGGTGTTCGTATTCATGACAATTCGTATTTTCGTTAGAGTTATTTTTCGTTGATTCGTTTATTCGAAATTCGGACGCATTCGTATTTATTCGTACATTCATAACATTCGTAACATTCGTAGATTCGTAATCGGAGCATAATTCATAATTTTATGTAATGTGTATGCTATTATTACATTTTAAGAGACACACGGAAAATTACGAATCGAAAAAAAAAAAGTTACGAATATACAAATTTTTTCGTTCATTTTGATTTTCGTTGTTCCCGTTTTCTTTTTTCGGATTTTCTTCATTCGTAGATTCGTTGTTTCTAATTCTTT
>CM053035.1:64421284-64472410 GCA_028564925.1 Lithobates sylvaticus | reverse complement strand
TACGGGTGGCTCTCGGCCAGGGCCGAGTCATGGGGTTGAGGGAGGGATTGGGGAGTGGAGCCACTTTGGGATCCTATCCTCGGAGGATTCCGAGGGGGATCCGGGTGTTTGAGAATGAATGGTATGTAGAGGGGAGTGCAATGCCAATTACTTAAATGGCTGTACCCGCTCCAATCCGCCTTGCGACTATTAATGTCGCAAGTGTGCGTTCTACAGCGGCTCGCTATGCGGCCTTCAGTTTTTTCGGCCAGATTGAGGTCGACATTTTATTTTTGCAAGAGACCTGGCTGGCATCTGTGGCAGAGATGCACCTAGCGAAGAGAGAGTGGAGGCACGGGCCCTCTCTCTGGTCTCTTGCGGCCGAGCCCTGTAGTGGAGTCGCGGTCCTTTTTAAGACCGGCCCGGTGGCTTGCCGGCGAGTAATTGAAGTGGAGATCGGCAGGTGTCTCGTGGTGGACGTCGTCGTGAGGGGGGAATTCCTCCGGCTGATTAACATCTACGGCCCTCAGTCAAAGAGGGGGAGGAAGGAACTCCTTGCGGCACTGAAGCCTTACTTGTTCACGTCCCAGCGTGTGGTCTTTGGCGGTGACTTTAACACCGTCACCAGGTCAAAGGACCGGGCAGGTGCCACTGGCCCCCTGGGATACGATAGCAACTTTTTGAATAGCATAGCGAGGGAGGCCGGGTTGGTGGATGTGCACGTGCAGCACCTCCCCAACAGCACTGGTTTCACTTATGCCCGAGGTAGTTGTAGGAGTAGGATAGACAGGTTTTTTTTGAAGGGGGACTCGTCCTTTACGGCTCCTGAGCTGTCTGCGGTCGAGTTCTCCGATCACTGTATGGTGTCTGTCACTCTGAATGTTGCCGACAACCCCCAGAAGGGTCGAGGCCTGTGGCGCCTGAATGGGTCGCTGCTCGAGGACCCTGAAGTCAGGGAGGCCTTTGAGACCTTCTTCACGGAACAAACAGCGTTCCTGGAGAGCGGCTGCCCCCGCCAGGAATGGTGGGAGGTGGTTAAGAAAAGGTCGGAAGACTTTTTCCGTAGGATCTCGAGGCACCGGGCAGCTTCCCGCTACCTGGCCTATCAGAGGTTGAGAAGGCAATTGGATCGCCTGGTCTCCTCTGGTGGCCCTCAGGAGCAGGTCTCAGAGCTGAAGCGTCAGATGAAGGAGTGCCAGTACGACCGTCTCGCTTCCCTGGTCCTTGAGAGGGATTACGGGAAATTCACCACCCCGGATCCCTACAAGAGCTGTGGTGAAGCGGTGAGTGAGAAGGTGGTACATGGCCTGATTGACTCCTCGGGGTCTCTGGTCCGGTCCAGATCGGGGATCCTGGGGGTCATCGGAGCCCACTTTTCCGGTATCCTTCGGAAGAGGCCTTTGGACCTGGGGAGAGCCAGGAGATATCTTGATGAGACCCCGTTGGGGGCGGGGTCCGATCTCCCTGACTCTTTGACAGAGTTGATCTCGACGGCTGAAGTTGAGCAGGCGATTGATTCTTTGTCACCTAAGAAGTCGCCGGGGCCTGATGGGCTCACGGCCGAGTTCTATAAAACTTTCAAGAGCCTCTTGGCTCCTCACTTGAGGGAAGTGTTCAACGAGTGTTTGGCGGTAGGTCTGCTCCCTCCCTCAATGAGAAGGTCAGCCCTGATCCTGCTGTCAAAGGGGAAGGATCCGTCCCGGGTGGAGAATTGGCGTCCTATCGCCCTTCTCACCACGGATAGGAAGATCCTGGCGAAGATCCTGTTCTTGCGTATGTCTGCTGTCGCAGACAAGTTACTGTCCACCTCTCAGCACTGTGCAGTTTCCGGCCGGAGCACTTTTAGTGCCGTCCTGAACGTCCGGGAGGCCGTGGAAAGGTGCAGGGCAACGGGAGAGGGACGGTATCTGCTGGCCCTGGATCAGGCTAAGGCTTTTGATCGGGTAGACCACGAGTACCTCTGGCTTCTCCTGGGGAAATACGGCCTGCCCGCTCGATTTATCAATTGGCTGAAGGTTTTGTACAGGGGGGCGGAGAGCTTCCCCCTTGTGAACGGTTGGGTGGGTCCTTCCTTTTCGGTGGACTCTGGTGTCAGGCAGGGCTGTCCTCTGAGTCCCCTGCTCTACGTCTTTGCGGTCGACCCCTTCGTGAGGAGGCTAGACTGCGAGCGTGTGAGGGGGGTCGCGGTGGCGCCCGGCAGTGGCCCGGTTTTTGCGGTTAAGGTGGTGGCCTACGCGGACGACGTCTCGGTGGTGGTGTCTAGCCGAGAGGAGGCCCGGTTTGTGGAAACGCAGATCGGGGACTACTCCGAGGCGTCCAGTTCGTTGGTCAACTGGGACAAGAGCGAAGTTCTCTGGTTGGGGAAGGAGGGTGAGCAGTTCGCCCTCCCGGACGTGTTCCCCCGCCCCCAGCCAGAAGTTAAGATCCTCGGCATCACATTTGGCCCGGGTGACTACCCGAAGCAAAACTGGGAGCGGCGGCTTGTGGGTGCCACCCGGAAAGTCAACGCCTGGAAAGGTTGGAAGCTGTCACTGAGGGAAAGGGTTAGCCTGGTGAAAACCTACCTGCTGCCGGAGTTCCTCTATGTCAGCTACGTGTGTCTTCTGCCAGAATCGCTCTATACGCGGATCTACAGCCTGTTTTTCCTACTGTTGTGGGGCAACAGGCTGAATTTGATCAAGAGGGAGGTCACGTACCGGCAGAGGAGGGATGGGGGATTGGACATGATCAATCCGATGGTGTTTTTCACCATCATTTTTGTGAAGTTCAATCTTCAATCCATTTTTGTGGACGTCCCGACTCTGTGGGAGCGTTCATGCAAGGACTGGTTCCTCCTGTTCTTGGGTGGCTGGGAGGGAGGTGGGCGCCCTGGTGATCTTCGCAGATCCCATGAGTACCTACCCTCCTACGTTCCGACAGCCTTAAAGGTGCTGAGGCGGTGGCGGATAACTGCTCTGGAGGTGGGCTCCTTGGGTCGGCGAGAGCTGTACTCAAGGGTCATGACTTCGGACGTTCTGAAGCCACTGGCCTTGCGGGATTGCCCGGAGAGGGTCCTCGTGGAGGGGTTAGCTCTCCTGAATTCCAAGAGAATTCCCCTCAAGTTTTGGGATCTTGCGTGGAGGGCGTTCCACGGACGGCTTTACGTGAGATCCAACTTGAAGTGCAGGAACCTAGCGGACAGAGGCTGTCCTCGTCCCGAGTGCGGGGGGGTGCTGGAGACCATGGACCATTTTCTGGTCGAGTGCCCCTTTAACTCGGAGGTTCTTGAGGGGGTGGGGGATGCCATCGGCTATCCCCGCCTCCGGGCCTTGACCGTTCCGGAGAGGGTGTACGGCAACTTCAGAGTCCACAGGGGTTTTGATTTGTCGTCACTGTATTTAGTTAGCGTAGTCTGCCTTTACTACACTTGGCACGCGCGGTGTCTCCTGTCCACTAGGGACAAAACCCTGTCCGTGCATGAGGTGGTGGGTGACGTATATCACGAGCTGGTGAAGGTAAGGCGTCTAGAGGGGGAGAGGGTTGGGGACGAGAGGTGTGCCCGGCGGTGGCGGGGTTTCCACTTCCCGGTGGCGGGGTTTCCACTTCCGGCCACCTTAAGGACTCTTCCGGGCCTCTTCCTTTCGGTGATGGGTCCTGGCTGTCCTTTACCCCCCCGTAGGGTTTTTGTTTTATTTTTGTGAGCAAGTGCGAGCACATTGCGCTCCAATTGCGCTCCCGCCTGCATACGATGCGCATGGTGGGGGCGTGTATGTGTTCGTGCGTGTGGTATGATTGTTGGTATGAATGAAGTGGCTCACTTTTAATGGGGGACCCTGATGAGGGGCGGCCGTAGGGAGTCCTGTCGATCGAGGCTCCGGGGGCCAACCCGAGGGATGTCTCCCATTCCTTCTTCTTCCTGCCCTAGGCCTGCCTCGTAGGATTGTGTGCAGGGACCCCCGCAGGTCTTCTCGGGGGTCAGCACGGCGAGGCCAGCGGTGCACAGTGTTATGTTTGTGTTTGAGTGTGTTTATTGTGTTGAGTTTGATTAATGTTATGTTTACCGAAGTTATGGTATGTTTTATTTTCATTTTCTGTATGTCATGTTTATGTTTGGAAGCTGTTTTAATTTTAATAAAAAACCTCCAAACACTGCAGGGAGGTGGCGCTGTTGAGCAGTGGCTGGAAGGAGACTGACTGCTGAGGCTGTGTGTGGTGTTGCTCTGCTGCTGCTGCAGAGATCCAGGAGGAGGAGGGATGGCGTCCCTGAGCCCAGGGCCCTCCACTCGGTCTGGGAGCACTCCAAGCCCGGCTGGGCTCAAGAGTCTCACCAGGGAGGAACGGTTGTTCCTCCAGACACAATTTGACATCATGGATTGGACCAGAGCCCAGCCGGGTGAGGACGGTCCTAGGCTGAAGGCGAGAAGGGTCCGGGTGAAGGGGCTCATCCTGAGGGCCGCCCAAGTCTATGTCGTCAAGGCCGGGAAGCTGGGGGAGGTCCGGAACCAGCGGGACAGATCCTCCAGCTCCCGGCGGAGGGAGACGAAGGCGGCCTTCGAGACCCTTAGATCCCAGTGCCGGGACCTGTGGGACCTCCTGGTCGGCCTATGCGACCGTGGTGCAGGCGAGCAGGGATTCCTCCAGGAGGTTAGGCGGATGGTCACCAGAGCCAACCAGGAGGGATCCCAGGCGGCCAGGAGGGGTGCGTTATCCCATACCCAGGTCCCGGCACAGACCCTGGAGGAGGATGCAGTGGCAGCAGTGGCAGAGGCAGCGGTGGCGGAGGCAGCGGTGGCGGAGGCAGCGGTGGCGGTGGAGGCGGTGGAAGCGGTGCCCCAGCAAGACCTGGGAGCTGAAGCCCCCGTGGCCGTGAGTGCAGAGGGTCCCCGGGAGGAGCTTGTGGCCCCCCAACCACAGGTAGGGGCCCGGGCTAGCCCGGGTAGGGTACCCGATGACGCACTGAGAGGCCCGGGGGTGGAGGTGACCCCCCCGCAGGTGGCAGTGGCGGCAGAGGCGGTAGTGGCGGCAGAGGCGGCAGTGACGGTGGCGGCAGAGGCGGCAGCGGTGACGGCGACAGTGGCAGGCAAGGCCAGTGCCAGGGTAGCCCCCCCAATGAAGCCCACCTATGCACAGAAGGCCGCGCGGGTGGCGGCAGCCAAGATGGCGGCCCCCGCTGCGGCCGCGTGTGTGGTGGAGGGGGGGCGGAGCCTGGCAGCTGATGGACTGGCAGCCCCCGGAGTGACGGACACAGCCTGTGAGGCCGGGGACTGTGGGGAGAGCGTGGGGACTGTTGGGGTGAGTGGGGCAGTGGCTGCCTCAAAGGGGGCACCACTGCCCGCTGTTGGGGGGCTGGGGGAGGGCTCAATGCCGGTGGGGGGTCGCCGGGTGGATGGAGGGGCCGGGGGGGGCGTGGCCAGCGGCCGGGAGGCGGCTCCCGGCGGGCCGTCATCGGGGGGCGTGGCCAGCGGAAAAGGGGGCGTGGCCTCCGCGGGAAGCGGCCGCGTGTCCCCCGTGCAGGGATCTACAGCCAGTGACCCCGGCCTCTCTGCCACTTCCGGCCCGGGGGACTCCCCATTGGTGGCAGGGCAGGTGGAGGAGGACCAGGGGGAACCTATGGAGGAGGGAGGTGTCCTCCTGTGTGACATGGAGTGGGGGGAGGCGGAGATGGGGGATTTGAAGGCGGACTGCCCGGCGCTGGCCTTTATAAGGCAGTTGGAGGGCTCGCAGCCGGGTGGTCCGCCTGAGGATGCCACCGGTGGCAGGGGGGATGGAGATGTGGCGGAGACGGGAGCTCAGGGCCAGGCGGGTGAGCCCGCTGGTGACACCCCAGCACCCGTGGGCGATCAGGGTGCGAGCTCCCCTCCTCCCTCCTCCCCGGTGGTGAGGGCGAGGGAGCCCCGCCCAGTGGGGGCTTCGGTGGGTGGGGCTTCAGCGGGTGGGGGTGGGGCTGCCCCAGGGGGGGCACCGGTTCCTGAGGGGGCAGTGGGTGCGGAGGGTCCCCCTCCCCCCTCTCCCTCGGCTGCGCCGGGAGGCCTCTTTGGTGTGGCAGAGGAGGCGGCCCTCCTGGACGCCCTCAAGCGTACCAGGTCCTTCGCCCAGGTGGCTGGGTCCAGCGTCCCTCTGGGCCACCTGTATGGGCAGTTTGGGGCCCAGAATTTCCGGGCCCCGCCCGCTGAGCAGCCTCAGGGTGCTCAGTCCTGGCAACGGGGTACAGGGGGTCCGGAGAGGAAGCGACGCAACGTGGTACAGCTCAGATGGGACGGTTCTGGGTCATGTCCCAGCAGGGGTCAGGTCATCGACTACCTGCTGGGCATGCACTTTAAAGTTGCGGACTTGTTTGCGGTGATACATCCCGCAAACTCTAACGAGTTTGATGTCAGTTTCGTGACTCCTGTCACAATGGAGCGCTTCCTGACTCTTTACGAGCTGGTGAAGAGGGCAGATCCGTGGAAGGGCTTCAGAGTGTTTCCGCTGTCGCGGCAGGAGGAGATAAAGAATATCACCGTACTCGTGAGGAACGAGTCCCTCCCCCCCGAGGACATTATGACTTGGTTGGGGAGGTATGGACAGCTCCTGTCCGGGCTTCGTAAGAACTTGGACGAGCGCGGGGTATGGACGGGGGCTTGGTTGGCCAGGATCCGCTTGAGGCGCGTCAGCAACACCGTTGCGCACCTGCCCGGTAGCGCATTTATCGGGCGGGACAGGATCCTGGTCTTCTACCCCGGCCAGCCCCGCCGCTGCTTTAAGTGCGGCAGTCCTTCCCATCTGAGCGCGGATTGCACCATGCCGCGTTGCGTCCGGTGCAACGGCTTTGGGCACTCCCCCGAAGGGTGCAGACTTATTGTCTGCAACCTTTGCGGGGAGTTGGGTCACCCCTTTAGCCGATGCCCCAAGGCCTTCAGGGGGCAGGAGGCGGGGGGTGCTCCCGACCCGGCCGGGGCACGCGCTGGGGCCGGTCATGCCCCGGGGGCGGCTGCTGACGCCCCTGGGGCCCAGGGCGAAGAGGGGTCGCGTCCTCAGAGGCCTCCCAGGCGTAGTCGTGGTGAGACGGGTCCAGAGGGGGATGGGGGTGGGAGTAGGGGTGGTGCTGGTCCTCCAGGACCAGCTAGTGAGGACCAGGGGGCTGCAGGGCCTAGTGGGGCCCCCAAGACATCTGGGGCCCCGAGGCCCAAAGCCAAGAAGCCCCCTGATAGGGCCCATCCCGTTTACCCCCCTCCCCCAGTCATTCCCCTTAAGAACAAGAAGCCCCCTCCCCCCCGCCCCCCCCCCTCGCCTTTCCTCTCCTCCCCCCTCCTCCTCCCCTTCCCATCCTCCTCCCTCCTCCCCTTCCTGTCCCCCCCCTTCTTCTCCCACCCTCCCCCGTCCCGTATCCCCTTCCCCCCCCCCTGCACACACCACACACCCCGGTCCTTCAGAGGCGGTCCCCATGGACCTGTCTGGACCGGGGAGGAAGAGGCAGGCCAAGGATGCTGTCAGCGGCCGGTCGGAGGATGAAGATGGGTTCCCTCCTGGCGGCTGGCAGCTCCAGCAAAAAAAGAAGGGCAGGAAGAAGAAGAAAGTCCCAGTGCGGGTGGGTACGGGTGGCTCTCGGCCAGGGCCGAGTCATGGGGTTGAGGGAGGGATTGGGGAGTGGAGCCACTTTGGGATCCTATCCTCGGAGGATTCCGAGGGGGATCCGGGTGTTTGAGAATGAATGGTATGTAGAGGGGAGTGCAATGCCAATTACTTAAATGGCTGTACCCGCTCCAATCCGCCTTGCGACTATTAATGTCGCAAGTGTGCGTTCTACAGCGGCTCGCTATGCGGCCTTCAGTTTTTTCGGCCAGATTGAGGTCGACATTTTATTTTTGCAAGAGACCTGGCTGGCATCTGTGGCAGAGATGCACCTAGCGAAGAGAGAGTGGAGGCACGGGCCCTCTCTCTGGTCTCTTGCGGCCGAGCCCTGTAGTGGAGTCGCGGTCCTTTTTAAGACCGGCCCGGTGGCTTGCCGGCGAGTAATTGAAGTGGAGATCGGCAGGTGTCTCGTGGTGGACGTCGTCGTGAGGGGGGAATTCCTCCGGCTGATTAACATCTACGGCCCTCAGTCAAAGAGGGGGAGGAAGGAACTCCTTGCGGCACTGAAGCCTTACTTGTTCACGTCCCAGCGTGTGGTCTTTGGCGGTGACTTTAACACCGTCACCAGGTCAAAGGACCGGGCAGGTGCCACTGGCCCCCTGGGATACGATAGCAACTTTTTGAATAGCATAGCGAGGGAGGCCGGGTTGGTGGATGTGCACGTGCAGCACCTCCCCAACAGCACTGGTTTCACTTATGCCCGAGGTAGTTGTAGGAGTAGGATAGACAGGTTTTTTTTGAAGGGGGACTCGTCCTTTACGGCTCCTGAGCTGTCTGCGGTCGAGTTCTCCGATCACTGTATGGTGTCTGTCACTCTGAATGTTGCCGACAACCCCCAGAAGGGTCGAGGCCTGTGGCGCCTGAATGGGTCGCTGCTCGAGGACCCTGAAGTCAGGGAGGCCTTTGAGACCTTCTTCACGGAACAAACAGCGTTCCTGGAGAGCGGCTGCCCCCGCCAGGAATGGTGGGAGGTGGTTAAGAAAAGGTCGGAAGACTTTTTCCGTAGGATCTCGAGGCACCGGGCAGCTTCCCGCTACCTGGCCTATCAGAGGTTGAGAAGGCAATTGGATCGCCTGGTCTCCTCTGGTGGCCCTCAGGAGCAGGTCTCAGAGCTGAAGCGTCAGATGAAGGAGTGCCAGTACGACCGTCTCGCTTCCCTGGTCCTTGAGAGGGATTACGGGAAATTCACCACCCCGGATCCCTACAAGAGCTGTGGTGAAGCGGTGAGTGAGAAGGTGGTACATGGCCTGATTGACTCCTCGGGGTCTCTGGTCCGGTCCAGATCGGGGATCCTGGGGGTCATCGGAGCCCACTTTTCCGGTATCCTTCGGAAGAGGCCTTTGGACCTGGGGAGAGCCAGGAGATATCTTGATGAGACCCCGTTGGGGGCGGGGTCCGATCTCCCTGACTCTTTGACAGAGTTGATCTCGACGGCTGAAGTTGAGCAGGCGATTGATTCTTTGTCACCTAAGAAGTCGCCGGGGCCTGATGGGCTCACGGCCGAGTTCTATAAAACCTTCAAGAGCCTCTTGGCTCCTCACTTGAGGGAAGTGTTCAACGAGTGTTTGGCGGTAGGTCTGCTCCCTCCCTCAATGAGAAGGTCAGCCCTGATCCTGCTGTCAAAGGGGAAGGATCCGTCCCGGGTGGAGAATTGGCGTCCTATCGCCCTTCTCACCACGGATAGGAAGATCCTGGCGAAGATCCTGTTCTTGCGTATGTCTGCTGTCGCAGACAAGTTACTGTCCACCTCTCAGCACTGTGCAATTTCCGGCCGGAGCACTTTTAGTGCCGTCCTGAACGTCCGGGAGGCCGTGGAAAGGTGCAGGGCAACGGGAGAGGGACGGTATCTGCTGGCCCTGGATCAGGCTAAGGCTTTTGATCGGGTAGACCACGAGTACCTCTGGCTTCTCCTGGGGAAATACGGCCTGCCCGCTCGATTTATCAATTGGCTGAAGGTTTTGTACAGGGGGGCGGAGAGCTTCCCCCTTGTGAACGGTTGGGTGGGTCCTTCCTTTTCGGTGGACTCTGGTGTCAGGCAGGGCTGCCCTCTGAGTCCCCTGCTCTACGTCTTTGCGGTCGACCCCTTCGTGAGGAGGCTAGACTGCGAGCGTGTGAGGGGGGTCGCGGTGGCGCCCGGCAGTGGCCCGGTTTTTGCGGTTAAGGTGGTGGCCTACGCGGACGACGTCTCGGTGGTGGTGTCTAGCCGAGAGGAGGCCCGGTTTGTGGAAACGCAGATCGGGGACTACTCCGAGGCGTCCAGTTCGTTGGTCAACTGGGACAAGAGCGAAGTTCTCTGGTTGGGGAAGGAGGGTGAGCAGTTCGCCCTCCCGGACGTGTTCCCCCGCCCCCAGCCAGAAGTTAAGATCCTCGGCATCACATTTGGCCCGGGTGACTACCCGAAGCAAAACTGGGAGCGGCGGCTTGTGGGTGCCACCCGGAAAGTCAACGCCTGGAAAGGCTGGAAGCTGTCACTGAGGGAAAGGGTTAGCCTGGTGAAAACCTACCTGCTGCCGGAGTTCCTCTATGTCAGCTACGTGTGTCTTCTGCCAGAATCGCTCTATACGCGGATCTACAGCCTGTTTTTCCTACTGTTGTGGGGCAACAGGCTGAATTTGATCAAGAGGGAGGTCACGTACCGGCAGAGGAGGGATGGGGGATTGGACATGATCAATCCGATGGTGTTTTTCACCATCATCTTTGTGAAGTTCAATCTTCAATCCATTTTTGTGGACGTCCCGACTCTGTGGGAGCGTTCATGCAAGGACTGGTTCCTCCTGTTCTTGGGTGGCTGGGAGGGAGGTGGGCGCCCTGGTGATCTTCGCAGATCCCATGAGTACCTACCCTCCTACGTTCCGACAGCCTTAAAGGTGCTGAGGCGGTGGCGGATAACTGCTCTGGAGGTGGGCTCCTTGGGTCGGCGAGAGCTGTACTCAAGGGTCATGACTTCGGACGTTCTGAAGCCACTGGCCTTGCGGGATTGCCCGGAGAGGGTCCTCGTGGAGGGGTTAGCTCTCCTGAATTCCAAGAGAATTCCCCTCAAGTTTTGGGATCTTGCGTGGAGGGCGTTCCACGGACGGCTTTACGTGAGATCCAACTTGAAGTGCAGGAACCTAGCGGACAGAGGCTGTCCTCGTCCCGAGTGCGGGGGGGTGCTGGAGACCATGGACCATTTTCTGGTCGAGTGCCCCTTTAACTCGGAGGTTCTTGAGGGGGTGGGGGATGCCATCGGCTATCCCCGCCTCCGGGCCTTGACCGTTCCGGAGAGGGTGTACGGCGACTTCAGAGTCCACAGGGGTTTTGATTTGTCGTCACTGTATTTAGTTAGCGTAGTCTGCCTTTACTACACTTGGCACGCGCGGTGTCTCCTGTCCACTAGGGACAAAACCCTGTCCGTGCATGAGGTGGTGGGTGGCGTATATCACGAGCTGGTGAAGGTAAGGCGTCTAGAGGGGGAGAGGGTTGGGGACGAGAGGTGTGCCCGGCTGTGGCGGGGTTTCCACTTCCGGCCACCTTAAGGACTCTTCCGGGCCTCTTCCTTTCGGTGGTGGGTCCTGGCTGTCCTTTACCCCCCCGTAGGGTTTTTGTTTTTTTTTTGTGAGCAAGTGCGAGCACATTGCGCTCCAATTGCGCTCCCGCCTGCATACGATGCGTATGGTGGGGGCGTGTATGTGTTCGTGCGTGTGGTATGATTGTTGGTATGAATGAAGTGGCTCACTTTTAATGGGGGACCCTGATGAGGGGCGGCCGTAGGGAGTCTTCTCGTTAGGAGGCTCCGGGGGCCAACCCGAGGGATGTCTCCCATCCCTTCTTCTTCCTGCCCTAGGCCTGCCTCGTAGGGTGTGTGCAGTGACCCCCGCAGGTCTTCTCGGGGAGTGTGGAGTGCCGTGTCTGTGTGTGTTATTGTATTTTTGTGTTTTTGAATGTTATGTTTGCCAGTTTGGCTTATTTTGTTTATTTTCTGTATATTATGTTTTGTCTGGAAGCTGTTTAAATTTTAAATAAAAACCTCCAAACACTGCAGGGAGGTGGCGCTGTTGAGCAGTGGCTGGAAGGAGACTGACTGCTGAGGCTGTGTGTGGTGTTGCTCTGCTGCTACTGCAGAGATCCAGGAGGAGGAGGGATGGCGTCCCTGAGCCCAGGGCCCTCCACTCGGTCTGGGAGCACTCCAAGCCCGGCTGGGCTCAAGAGTCTCACCAGGGAGGAACGGCTGTTCCTCCAGACACAATTTGACATCATGGATTGGACCAGAGCCCAGCCGGGTGAGGACGGTCCTAGGCTGAAGGCGAGAAGGGTCCGGGTGAAGGGGCTCATCCTGAGGGCCGCCCAAGTCTATGTCGTCAAGGCCGGGAAGCTGGGGGAGGTCCGGAACCAGCGGGACAGATCCTCCAGCTCCCGGCGGAGGGAGACGAAGGCGGCCTTCGAGACCCTTAGATCCCAGTGCCGGGACCTGTGGGACCTCCTGGTCGGCCTATGCGACCGTGGTGCAGGCGAGCAGGGATTCCTCCAGGAGGTTAGGCGGATGGTCACCAGAGCCAACCAGGAGGGATCCCAGGCGGCCAGGAGGAGTGCGTCATCCCATACCCAGGTCCCGGCACAGACCCTGGAGGAGGATGCAGTGGCAGCAGTGGCAGAGGCAGCGGTGGCGGAGGCAGCGGTGGCGGAGGCAGCGGTGGCGGTGGAGGCGGTGGAAGCGGTGCCCCAGCAAGACCTGGGAGCTGAAGCCCCTGTGGCTGTGAGCGCGGAGGGTCCCCGGGAGGGGCCTGAGGTCCCCCAACCAGAGGTAGGGGCCCAGGCTAGCCCGGGTAGGGTACCTGATGATGCGCGGATAGGCCCGGGGGTGGAGGTGACCCCCCCGCAGGTGGCAGTGGCGGCAGAGGTGGTAGTGGCGGCAGAGGTGACGGCAGCGGTGGCGGCAGAGGCGGCAGCGGTGACGGCGACAGTGGCAGGCAAGGCCAGTGCCAGGGTAGCCCCCCCAATGAAGCCCACCTATGCACAGAAGGCCGCGCGGGTGGCGGCAGCCAAGATGGCGGCCCCCGCTGCGGCCGCGTGTGTGGTGGAGGGGGGGCGGAGCCTGGCTGCAGATGGACTGGCAGCCCCCGGAACATTGGACACAGCCTGTGAGGCCGGGGACTGTGGGGGGAGCGTGGGGACTGTTGGGGTGAGTGGGGCAGTGGCTGCCTCAAAGGGGGCACCACTGCCCGTTGTTGGGGGGCTGGGGGAGGGCTCAATGCCGGTGGGGGGTCGCCGGGTGGATGGAGGGGCCGGGGGGGCGTGGCCAGCGGCCGGGAGGCGGCTCCCGGCGGGCCGTCATCGGGGGGCGTGGCCAGCGGCCGGGGGGGGCGTGGCCAGCGGCCGCGCGTCATCGGGGGGCGTGGCCTCCGCGGGAAGCGGCCGCGTGTCCCCCGTGCAGGGATCTGTGACCAGTGACCCCGGCCTCTCTGCCACTTCCGGCCCGGGGGACTCCCCATTGGTGGCAGGGCAGGTGGAGGAGGACCAGGGGGAGCCCATGGAGGAGGGGGGCATCCTCCTGTGTGATGTTGAGTGGGGGGGGGAGGCGGAGATGGGGGAGTTAAAGGCGGACTGCCCGGCGCTGGCCTTTATAAGGCAGTTGGAGGGCTCACAGCCGGGTGGTCCGCCTGAGGATGCCACCGGTGGCAGGGGGGATGGAGATGTGGCGGAGATGGGAGCTCAGGGCCAGGCGGGTGAGCCCGCTGGTGACACCCCAGCACCCGTGGGCGATCAGGGTGCGAGCTCCCCTCCTCCCTCCTCCCCGGTGGTGAGGGCGAGGGAGCCCCGCCCAGTGGGGGCTTCGGTGGGTGGGGCTTCAGCGGGTGGGGGTGGGGCTGCCCCAGGGGGGGCACCGGTTCCTGAGGGGGCAGTGGGTGCGGAGGGTCCCCCTCCCCCCTCTCCCTCGGCTGCGCCGGGAGGCCTCTTTGGTGTGGCAGAGGAGGCGGCCCTCCTGGACGCCCTCAAGCGTACCAGGTCCTTCGCCCAGGTGGCTGGGTCCAGCGTCCCTCTGGGCCACCTGTATGGGCAGTTTGGGGCCCAGAATTTCCGGGCCCCGCCCGCTGAGCAGCCTCAGGGTGCTCAGTCCTGGCAACGGGGTACAGGGGGTCCGGAGAGGAAGCGACGCAACGTGGTACAGCTCAGATGGGACGGTTCTGGGTCATGTCCCAGCAGGGGTCAGGTCATCGACTACCTGCTGGGCATGCACTTTAAAGTTGCGGACTTGTTTGCGGTGATACATCCCGCAAACTCTAACGAGTTTGATGTCAGTTTCGTGACTCCTGTCACAATGGAGCGCTTCCTGACTCTTTACGAGCTGGTGAAGAGGGCAGATCCGTGGAAGGGCTTCAGAGTGTTTCCGCTGTCGCGGCAGGAGGAGATAAAGAATATCACCGTACTCGTGAGGAACGAGTCCCTCCCCCCCGAGGACATTATGACTTGGTTGGGGAGGTATGGACAGCTCCTGTCCGGGCTTCGTAAGAACTTGGACGAGCGCGGGGTATGGACGGGGGCTTGGTTGGCCAGGATCCGCTTGAGGCGCGTCAGCAACACCGTTGCGCACCTGCCCGGTAGCGCATTTATCGGGCGGGACAGGATCCTGGTCTTCTACCCCGGCCAGCCCCGCCGCTGCTTTAAGTGCGGCAGTCCTTCCCATCTGAGCGCGGATTGCACCATGCCGCGTTGCGTCCGGTGCAACGGCTTTGGGCACTCCCCCGAAGGGTGCAGACTTATTGTCTGCAACCTTTGCGGGGAGTTGGGTCACCCCTTTAGCCGATGCCCCAAGGCCTTCAGGGGGCAGGAGGCGGGGGGTGCTCCCGACCCGGCCGGGGCACGCGCTGGGGCCGGTCATGCCCCGGGGGCGGCTGCTGACGCCCCTGGGGCCCAGGGCGAAGAGGGGTCGCGTCCTCAGAGGCCTCCCAGGCGTAGTCGTGGTGAGACGGGTCCAGAGGGGGATGGGGGTGGGAGTAGGGGTGGTGCTGGTCCTCCAGGACCAGCTAGTGAGGACCAGGGGGCTGCAGGGCCTAGTGGGGCCCCCAAGACATCTGGGGCCCCGAAGCCCAAAGCCAAGAAGCCCCCTGATAGGGCCCATCCCGTTTACCCCCCTCCCCCAGTCATTCCCCTTAGGGACAAGAAGCCCCCTCCCCCCCGCCCCCCCCCCCCCTCGCCTTTCCTCTCCTCCCCCCTCCTCCTCCCCTTCCCATCCTCCTCCCTCCTCCCCTTCCTGTCCCCCCCCTTCTTCTCCCACCCTCCCCCGTCCCGTATCCCCTTCTCCCCCCCCTGCACACACCACACACCCCGGTCCTTCAGAGGCGGTCCCCATGGACCTGTCTGGACCGGGGAGGAAGAGGCAGGCCAAGGATGCTGTCAGCGGCCGGTCGGAGGATGAAGATGGGTTCCCTCCTGGCGGCTGGCAGCTCCAGCAAAAAAAGAAGGGCAGGAAGAAGAAGAAAGTCCCAGTGCGGGTGGGTACGGGTGGCTCTCGGCCAGGGCCGAGTCATGGGGTTGAGGGAGGGATTGGGGAGTGGAGCCACTTTGGGATCCTATCCTCGGAGGATTCCGAGGGGGATCCGGGTGTTTGAGAATGAATGGTATGTAGAGGGGAGTGCAATGCCAATTACTTAAATGGCTGTACCCGCTCCAATCCGCCTTGCGACTATTAATGTCGCAAGTGTGCGTTCTACAGCGGCTCGCTATGCGGCCTTCAGTTTTTTCGGCCAGATTGAGGTCGACATTTTATTTTTGCAAGAGACCTGGCTGGCATCTGTGGCAGAGATGCACCTAGCGAAGAGAGAGTGGAGGCACGGGCCCTCTCTCTGGTCTCTTGCGGCCGAGCCCTGTAGTGGAGTCGCGGTCCTTTTTAAGACCGGCCCGGTGGCTTGCCGGCGAGTAATTGAAGTGGAGATCGGCAGGTGTCTCGTGGTGGACGTCGTCGTGAGGGGGGAATTCCTCCGGCTGATTAACATCTACGGCCCTCAGTCAAAGAGGGGGAGGAAGGAACTCCTTGCGGCACTGAAGCCTTACTTGTTCACGTCCCAGCGTGTGGTCTTTGGCGGTGACTTTAAAACGCTGCATTTTGCATGAAAAAAAGTCCCCAACCCTTTCCAAAAATGCAGAGGCACAAAAATGCATTGATGTGAACATGTTCCATAGGAACCCATGTTAAAAAAATTCCCTGCATTTCTGCAAAATGCAAAATGCATCAAAAAACGCGCTAGTGTGAATGGATCCTTAGGCCCGATTCACACCTATGCATTTTTAGTGCTTTTTGCATTTTGCAGATTTGCACTACAGTCCATTTAACATGGTTTCCTATGGAACACGTTCTGTAGTGCAAATCTGCAAAATGCAAAAAGCACTAAAAATGCATAGGTGTGAATCCAGCCTAAGGCTCTATTCACACTAATGTGTTTTTTAAAGCATTTTGCATTTTGCAGAAATGCAGGGAATTTTTTTAACATTTTTTCCTATGGAACATGTTCACATCAATGCATTTTTGTGCCTCTGCGTTTTTGGAAAGGGTCGGGGACTTTTTTTCCTGCAAAATGCAGTGTTTTTCTTGTAATACAATTCAATGGACCCGCATCCAAAATGCAAGTTCCGTGTTTTTACCGCAATTTTACATCGATTGTGCTGCGATTTGCGTTTTTTTTTTAAATTTCCTTTTTTACACTGTATCAATGCAAAAAAAAAAATGCTGGCTAAAAAAAAAAAAATCATGAAAAAAAACAACGTGGCCCCCCCCCCCCCCAGGTCCATACCAGGCCCTTGGGTCTAGTATGGATTTGGATGGGGGAAAAAATGGCGTGGGGGTCCCCCCAAAATCCATAACAGACCCTTAACGGGTCTGTTACGGGTTAACTTGTTAAAGGGGGGTTCCAGATTCCGATAAGCCTCCCACCCGCAGACCCCGACAACCACCGGGCAAGAGCCCCCCCCTGCCCCAAAGCACCTATCCCCCCATGTTGAGGGCATGCAGCCTGGTATGGTTCAGGAAAGGGGGGCACTTGCTTGTCCCCTCCCTTTCCTGACCTCTCAGGCTGCATTCTCGGATAAGGGTCTGGTATGGATTTTGGGGGGACCCCACGCCATTTTAAAAAAAGATTTGGATGTGGTGGTTCCCTCCGAATCCATACTAGACCCAAGGGCCTGGTATGGACCTGGGGGGGAACCCCACGCCGTTTTTTCTGTCGATTTTTTTCTAGCCGGCAATTCTTTTTTTTTACATTCAGCGGGAAGCTCGCTGACAAATGATGACTCATCGGTTGTTAAGGACGCGGCGGCCGGCTTCCGGGCCTCCTCTTTGGCAAACAACTATATACAGTGTAAAAAAAAAAGAAAATTAAAAAGAAAATTGTGGAAAAATCGCGGTAAAAACGTGTGTCCAAAAACACGGCAAGCACCCCAAAAAGCACTGCAGAAATGTTCAAAAGCAACATGCATAGATGTGAATTGAGCTTTACTGACCACAGGTATCACAGCCCCCACTGGCACACTACTTTACCCTTTTCAGGCGTCTTTCCCCCAGGAGGTTCCATCATCAAGGAACACAGGTGGGTCTGAACACGGCCTCGAGGGATAACTGGAGCACAGGGCCCTGGAGCAGCCACAGAGATGAGAGGAGCAGCTTCTCACAAAAGCTGAGGGATAGCAGGGGGACTATCGATGCTGTCCACAGCTAGGATGGCGATATTCCTGTCCCAATCCACTTGTAGGTTGGGCTGGTGAGACAACCTCGAGCAAGCATTCTCTGCAGCATCCACAGACAATCCAAGGTGGAAGATGTGTGGCCAAGCCAAAGCACTTCCCGCAGATTAGTCCCAAAGCATCATAGCCTCCGGCCATGTACAAGACAATGTAAAGAGAAAGAACAGGGGGGGTTGCCAACCTGACGGATTATCTCGGTACCTGAACACAATGTGACCTAAATACTCATAATATTTTCTAAATATCTTTTATTATCACAAAATATATAATACACATAACATTAAAAAATAAATAAATGAAGATTTGACATTGAATTCCAAATATGCATATACATGCAATAAGTCAGATTGTTGAGTCAAACATGCTGATCGATACTGGTTGACGCGTTTTGCTTGTGGCTTCTTCAGAACCAGAAAGCAGCAGTTATGATATCTATAGTGTATCATAGAGAAACATGGGAGATATATATAAGTAAGTCATCAGATTTCCTCGGTTTCATATAATATAACAATGTAATAAAAAATGGGTGGGTATCAGCGCTAAAGAAAATATGGTAATAAATTAATATAGCAAAGGAGTAGCAGCCAGCACAGTTTGGCACAGCATTGCTTAAAAAATTGTAATTACACGCCCCTGTTAAACAGGGGCTGAAAATTGTGCCTTAGGCACTGATGCTGGTGACACAACACTGCAACCCCTCACAGATACTGTACTTGGAGCACAGCAGTCAGACCTGTTGCGAAGCATTGCTTAAAAAATTGTAATTACACGCCCCTGTTAAACAGGGGCTGAAAAATTGGGCCTTAGCCACTGGTGGTGGCACCCAGAAACAAAAATGTTCTTCCAAGATATTATCAGGATCATTGAGGAGGAAGAGGATAGTCAGTCAACATAACAGGACAGTCACTCAGCATCAGTATAGGCAGTCTTGAAAGGATGTGACATTATAAATTATTCAGTTATATCAGCTTCAGGTGCCTGGTAGCTGGTGGTGATCCAAGACTGATTCATCTTTATGAAGGTCAGTCGATCAACCGAGTCGGTGGATAGGCGCACCCTGTGATCGGTGACAAAGCCTCCAGCAGCACCGAATGTGCGTTCGGAAAGAACGCTGGATGCAGGACAGGCCAGTAGCTCAATTGCATACTGTGCAAGCTCTGGCCAGTGATCCATCCTCAAGACCCAGTAAGCCAGAGGATTTTCGGTGGGAAAGGTGTCCAAGTCTGACCTTGCCCCTAGGTATTTCTGCACCATGTATATCAGACGCTGGCGATGGTTGCTGGAACCGATCATACCTTGGGGCTGCGGACTAAAAAACTGTCTGAATGCATCGGTCAGACGTCCACCTTCCCCACCGCTCCTTCTGCTACTGACCGAAGCCTCAGCAACTCGTCGTCCAGGACCAGGAGTTTGTAACCTCCCAGTCTCTGGGAACGCGTTGCACAGACCTTTCTGCGAGGCCTCCCTGAGATTTCTCATCCTCTGCTCCCTCTGCAACGGCAAGATAAGGTCCGCAACCTTACCCTTGTACCGTGGATCAAGGAGAGTGGCCAGTCAGTAATGGTCCCTCTCCTTGATCCGAAGAATACGAGGACCCTTCCGCAGGCTTTGCAGGATCAGGGAGGCCATGCAACTCAGGTTAGCTGAGGCATTCGGTCCGGAGTCTTCTGGGTCACTGAGGACGACATGATCGTCAGCCACCTCCTCCCAGCCACGTACAAGTCCACTGGTTTGTTGGGACTGTAAATCATCCCTAAAAGACTGCTGCTGCTGATGCTGAGTGCCAGGCTCCACCCCCATGCTGACACAATCCTCCTCCTCCTCATCCTCTTCCTGTGTGATGGGTGGGAGAGAAGGAACACTGTCTGGATAAAGGGGGCCTTGAGAGGCAAGGAAGTCCTCCTCTTCCTGCCTCTGTTCTGCCTCAAGTGCCCTGTTCATTATCCCACGCAGCGTATGCTCCAACAGGTGGACAAGAGGTACAGTGTCACTGATGCATGCACTGTCACTGCTCACCATCCTCGTGGCCTCCTCAAATGGTGACAGGACAGTGCATGCATCCCTGATCATGCTCCACTGGCGTGGGGAAAAAAATTCAAGCTCCCCTGACCCTGTCCTGGTGCCGTAGTCGCACAGTAACTCATTGATGGCCCTCTGCTGCGTGTGCAGTCGCTGCAGCATGGCCAACGTTGAGTTACACCTGGTGGGCATGTCACATATAAGGCGGTTCTTGGGCAGGTTCAACTCCTTTTGCAGCTCAGCCAGCCGAGCACTGGCATTATATGATCGGCGGAAATGCACACAGACTTTCCTGGCCTGCCTCAGGACATCCTGTAAGCCTGGGTACCTGCCCAAGAACCGCTGCACCACCAGGTTAAGGACGTTAGCCATACAGGGCACATGGGTCAGCTGTCCCTGTCGCAGGGCAGAGGAGGTTGGTGCCATTGTCACAAACCACCATTCCTGGCTTAAGCTGGCGTGGCGTCAACCACCTCTCGGCCTGCCCCTGCAGAGCTGCCAGAACCTCTTCCCCAGTGTGGCTCCTGTCCCCCAAACACACCAGCGCAAGCACGGCATGGCATCTTTTTGCCTGCGTACTTGCATAGCCCCTTGTACGCCTACGGATCACCGCTGGATCCGAGGACAGAGCACTCGAAGAGGCCATGGTGGAAGAAGACCAGTAGTAGCATTTTGGAGGCGTGGTGGCGGAACAACCTCCAACACTACTGCACCTTGTCCTGCATCCCTCCCAGCTGCCAAAAGAGTGACCCAATGGGCCGTGAAAGACAGGTAACGTCCCTGTCCATGCCTGCTGGACCATGAGTCAGTGGTAATATGCACCTTACCGCTGACCGCCCTGTCCAGCGAGGCATGGACATTGCCTTCCACATGCCGGTAGAGAGCCGGAATCGCCTTTCGTGAGAAAAAGTGGCATTTGGGAACCTGCCACTAAGGAACCGCACATTGAACAAACTCACGGAAGGGGGCCGAGTCTACCAACTGAAAAGGCAGCGGTTGAATGCTAGCTTGGCTAAATTGCTAGCACTTCAACTGCTGCCTTTTCAGCTGGGCATGTGGATGGCTGGGAGTAAACTTCTTTCGACGGTCCAGCAGCTGGGGCAGGGAAATTTGCCTGGTAGAATCGGACGTTGGTGTACTGCTAACAGAGTGCCCGCAAGTACTTGGCTGTGACACACCTAATTCTACACCTTCATTCCTCTCAATGCAGCTTTCAGAGAGGACTGAAGGTATAGTGGGGTTGGAGATCCCAGCTGATGAGGAGCAAGGAGAGGTCCGCTTTGTTCTTTGGTGTGGGTCTTTAATGTGCGCTTGCCAACGAGCTGCATGGCAGGTCGACATATGACTGGTCATGCATGTGGTGCCCAAGCGGCTGATGTTTTGGCCACGCGAGATACGCTTGAGACATATGTTGCAAATTGCAGTGGTGCGATCTGATGCACTCGTCTCAAAAAAGGCCCACACCAAAGAACTTTTTTTGATAATGTGCAGAGGCAGCGCCCTGCACAGGCGGAGCTCTGCGGTGTGATTCAGTTGGTGTGCTGGCCTCAAGCTGGCCCCCGGAGGGCATCCTGCCTCGTTGGACATGTGCCGCCTCCTCCTCCTCCTCCTCTCTCCCTTCAGGCACCCACGTGGAGTCAGTGACCTCATCATCCCCTCCCTCTTCACCACTGGAGCAAACCTGGCAGTAAGCTGCAGCTGGTGGAACATGACTGCCAGATTGCTGTCCTTGAGCATCCCCTCTCTCTGCGCTCACGCTACTGCCTTCCTCTAGCTGGGTATCATCATCCGAGCCTTCAAAACGTTGGGCATCCTCCTGGAGCATGTACCCAACACTGTGCTCAAACAGTTCGGGGGACTATGGTGGGTCTAGGGAAGGGGTGCCTGATGATGCCATTGAGTACGCGTTGGCAGCTGCTTTGCCAGTACCCTAAACCTGGGTGAGAGAGGATGAGGAGGATGAGGAGGGCTTGGTCATCCACTCAACCAAGCCTTCGGCATGATGCGGCTCAACATGTCCAGCTGCCGAAAACAAGGACAAGCGTGTCCCATGGCCACGTGCTGATGACGATGCACGACATCGTCCACGTCCATGACCAGCACTGTTGTCTCTAGACACAAAGCCTGCTTGCCCTGTGTTCTTGCCTCAGGACTGTCTGCCTCTCCTTGTCGGTCTTCCATGCATTGTAGTGGGCAGTGTATATTGTGCTGGAGTCACACAGCACACACACTAACTCGTGCAGATGGCTGCCTTAGATTACAACAACTGGGCCTTACGGCAGATAGAGGCTGCCTTAGATGACAACAACTGGGCCTTACGGCAGATAGAGGCTGCCTTAGGTGACAACAACTGGGCCTTACGGCAGATAGAGGCTGCCTTAGATGACAACAACAGGACCTTATGGCAGATAGAGAGGCTGAGGTGGTTTTATGTGTGCTGTACTAACACAGCAGACACACACACGCTAGCTCCTGGAAATGCCTGGCTGCCTTAGATGCCAACAACTGGGCCTTACGGCAGATAGAGGCTGCCTTATATGACAACAACTGGGCCTTACGGCAGATAGAGGCTGCCTTAGATGAGAACAACTGGGCCTTATGGCAGATAGAGAGGCTGAGGTGGTTTTATGTGTGCTGTACTAACACAGCAGACACACACGCTAGCTCCTGTAAATGCCTGGCTGCCTTAGATGACAACAGGGCCTTATGGCAGATAGAGAGGCTGAGGTGGTTTTATGTGTGCTGTACTAACACAGCAGACACACACACGCTGGCTCCTGGAAATGCCTGGCTGCCTTAGATGACAACAACTGGGCCTTACAGCAGATAGAGGCTGCCTTAGATGACAACAACTGGGCCTTACGGCAGATAGAGGCTGCTTTAGATGACAGCAACATGGCCGTATGGCAGATAGAGAGGCTGAGGTGGTTTTATGTGTGCTGTACTAACACAGCAGACACACACGCTAGCTCCTGTAAATGCCTGGCTGCCTTAGATGACAACAACTGGGCCTTACGGCAGATAGAGGCTGCCTTAGATGACAACAACTGGGCCTTATGGCAGATAGAGAGGCTGAGGTGGTTTTATGTGTGCTGTACTAACACAGCAGATACACACGCTAGCTCCTGTAAATGCCTGGCTGCCTTAGATGACAACAACAGGGCCTTATGGCGGATAGAGAGGCTGAGGTGGTTTTATGTGTGCTGTACTAACACAGCAGACACACACATGCTAGCTCCTGGAAATGCCTGGCTGCCTTAGATGTCAAAAACTGGGCCTTACGGCAGATAGAGGCTACCTTAGATGACAACAACTGGGCCTTACGGCAGATAGAGGCTACCTTAGATGACAACAACTGGACCTTACGGCAGATAGAGGCCGTCTTAGATGACAACAACAGGGCCTTATGGCAGATAAAGAGGCTGATGTGGTTTTATGTGTGCTGTACTAACACAGCAGACACACACGCTAGCTCCTGTAAATGCCTGGCTGCCTTAGATGACAACAACTGGGCCTTATGGCAGATAGAGAGGCTGAGGTGGTTTTATGTGTGCTGTACTAACACAGCAGACACACACGCTGGCTCCTGTAAATGCCTGGCTGCCTTAGATGACAATAACTGGGCCTTACGGCAGATAGAGAGGCTGAGGTGGTTTTATGTGTGCTGTACTAACACAGCAGACACACGCTAGCTCCTGTAAATGCCTGGCTGCGTTAGATGACAACAACAGGGCCTTATGACAGATAGAGAGGCTGAGGTGGTTTTATGTGTGCTGTACTAGCACAGCAGACACACACGCTAGCTCCTATAAATGCCTAATAGTATAAAGGTGATACTGCAATGCTGTACTACCAGCACGCACACACCAGACTAATCCACAGAATCACAGCAGATAAAGTTAGACTCAGCAGCAGATAATGTCACCACTCAGCACAGCAGAATGTATAAGAGAGCACAGCACTGCAGATACTGTCAGCAGCAGTGCAATCAGCAGTAGGGATGGGCCCGGTGCTCGATGCGAACCCACGTTCGCATCGAGCACCGGGCGTTCGCTCGCTCGGCGAGCCCAGAACTATTTTGGCCGCTCGCATCACGTTGGTGTGATGCGAGCGGCCCCGCAATGCATTGCGGCCGCGCGGCCGGCGCAGTGCATTGCTGGCTGATGATTGGCCAAGCATGCACTGTGACCCCGCATGCTTGGCCAATCACAGCCCCGGAAACTCGAAGAGCCATAATTGGCTACAGGCAGGACGCCTGTAGCCAATTACAGCTCAGGGGCTGTAGTACACGCCCCCCCCCTATAAAAGGCCGCCACGCCGTCTGCGCCGGTCACATGCTGTTCCGGCGCAGATAGAGCAGGCTAGATCTGTGACACTCTGCTGGATTTAGTTAGTTAGAGAGATTTACTTAGAGAGATCGAGTTAGATAGATTCATTCATTTAGATTGATTTAGAAAGAGGGGCTTGTAGTGTGCTCGTGGCAGGCAGGCAGAGCTCCTATATTTTGTTCCCAGAAGCACCTATAGGACTTGTAGTGTGTTCGTGGCAGGCAGGCAGAGCTCCTATATTTTGTTCCCAGAAGCACCTATAGGACTTGTAGTGTGTTCGTGGCAGGCAGGCAGAGCTCCTATATTTTGTTCCCAGAAGCACCTATAGGACTTGTAGTGTGTTCGTGGCAGGCAGGCAGAGCTCCTATATTTTGTTCCCAGAAGCACCTATAGGACTTGTAGTGTGTTCGTGGCAGGCAGGCAGAGCTCCTATATTTTGTTCCCAGAAGCACCTATAGGACTTGTAGTGTGTTCGTGGCAGGCAGGCAGAGCTCCTATATTTTGTTCCCAGAAGCACCTATAGGACTTGAAGTGTGTTAGTCCCATCACACAGACCTACATTTTCTTCCCAGAAGCACCTATAGGACTTGAAGTGTGTTAGTCCCATCACACAGAGATCATATATTTTGTTCCCAGAAGCACCTATAGGACTTGAAGTGTGTTAGTCCCATCACACAGACCTATATTTCCTTCCCAGAAGCACCTATAGGACTTGAAGTGTGTTAGTCCCATCACACAGAGATCATATATTTTGTTCCCAGAAGCACCTATAGGACTTGAAGTGTGTTAGTCCCATCACACAGACCTTAATTTTCTTCCCAGAAGCACCTATAGGACTTGAAGTGTGTTAGTCCCATCACACAGAGATCATATATTTTGTTCCCAGAAGCACCTATAGGACTTGAAGTGTGTTAGTCCCATCACACAGAGATCATATATTTTGTTCCCAGAAGCACCTATAGGACTTGAAGTGTGTTAGTCCCATCACACAGACCTATATTTCCTTCCCAGAAGCACCTATAGGACTTGAAGTGTGTTAGTCCCATCACACAGAGATCATATATTTTGTTCCCAGAAGCACCTATAGGACTTGAAGTGTGTTAGTCCCATCACACAGACCTACATTTTCTTCCCAGAAGCACCTATAGGACTTGAAGTGTGTTAGTCCCATCACACAGAGATCATATATTTTGTTCCCAGAAGCACCTATAGGACTTGAAGTGTGTTAGTCCCATCACACAGAGATCATATATTTTGTTCCAGAAGCACCTATAGGACTTGAAGTGTGTTAGTCCCATCACACAGAGATCATATATATTTTGTTCCCAGAAGCACCTATAGGACTTGAAGTGTGTTAGTCCCATCACACAGACCTCCATTTTCTTCCAGAAGCACCTATAGGACTTGAAGTGTGTTAGTCCCATCACACAGAGATCATATATTTTGTTCCCAGAAGCACCTATAGCACTTGAAGTGTGTTAGTCCCATCACACAGACCTAGATTTCCTTCCCAGAAGCACCTATAGGACTTGAAGTGTGTTAGTCCCATCACACAGAGTGTTAGTCCCATCACACAGAGATCATATATTTTGTTCCCAGAAGCACCTATAGGACTTGAAGTGTGTTAGTCCCATCACACAGTTACCTATATTTTCTTCCCAGAAGCACCTATAGGACTTGAAGTGTGTTAGTCCCAGATCACACACACAGAGATCATATATTTTGTTCCCAGAAGCACCTATAGGACTTGAAGTGTGTTAGTCCCATCACACAGAGTCCCTCACACAGAGATCATATATTTTCTTCCCAGAAGAAGCACCTATAGGACTTGAAGTGTGTTAGTCCCATCACACAGAGATCATATATTTTGTTCCCAGAAGCACCTATAGGACTTGAAGTGTGTTAGTCCCATCACACAGACCTATATTTCCTTCCCAGAAGCACCTATAGGACTTGAAGTGTGTTAGTCCCATCACACAGAGATCATATATTTTGTTCCCAGAAGCACCTATAGGACTTGAAGTGTGTTAGTCCCATCACACAGACCTATATTTCCTTCCCAGAAGCACCTATAGGACTTGAAGTGTGTTAGTCCCATCACACAGATATCATATATTTTGTTCCCAGAAGCACCTATAGGACTTGAAGTGTGTTAGTCCCATCACACAGACCTACATTTTCTTCCCAGAAGCACCTATAGGACTTGAAGTGTGTTAGTCCCATCACACAGAGATCATATATTTTGTTCCCAGAAGCACCTATAGGACTTGAAGTGTGTTAGTCCCATCACACAGACCTACATTTTCTTCCCAGAAGCACCCATAGGACTTGAAGTGTGTTAGTCCCATCACACAGACCTATATTTTCTTCACAGAAGCACCCATAGGACTTGAAGTGTGTTAGTCCCATCACACAAAGATCATATATTTTGTTCCCAGAAGCACCTATAGGACTTGAAGTGTGTTAGTCCCATCACACAGACCTACATTTTCTTCTCAGAAGCACCCATAGGACTTGAAGTGTGTTAGTCCCATCACACAGACCTATATTTTCTTCCCAGAAGCACCTATAGGACTTGAAGTGTGTTAGTCCCATCACACAGAGATCATATATTTTGTTCCCAGAAGCACCTATAGGACTTGAAGTGTGTTAGTCCCATCACACAGAGATCATATATTTTGTTCCCAGAAGCACCTATAGGACTTGAAGTGTGTTAGTCCCATCACACAGAGATCATATATTTTGTTCCCAGAAGCACCTATAGGACTTGAAGTGTGTTAGTCCCATCACACAGACCACATTTTCTTCCCAGAAGCACCTATAGGACTTGAAGTGTGTTAGTCCCATCACACAGACCTACATTTTCTTCCCAGAAGCACCCATAGGACTTGAAGTGTGTTAGTCCCATCACACAGACCTATATTTTCTTCCCAGAAGCACCCATAGGACTTCAAGTGTGTTAGTCCCATCACACAGAGCTCCTCTATTTTCTTCTCAGCAGCACCCACAGGACTTCTAGTGTGTTAGTGGCATCACACAGAGCTCCTCTATTTTCTTTGCAGAAGCACCCATAGGACTTCTAGTGTGTTAGTGGCATCACACAGAGCTCCTATATTTTCTTCTCAGCAGCACCCACAGGACTTCTAGTGTGTTAGTGGCATCACACAGAGCTCCTCTATTTTCTTTGCAGAAGCACCCACAGGACTTCTAGTGTGTTAGTGGCATCACACAGAGCTCCTCTATTTTCTTTGCAGAAGCACCCATAGGACTTCTAGTGTGTTAGTGGCATCACACAGAGCTCCTCTATTTTCTTTGCAGAAGCACCCATAGGACTTCTAGTGTGTTAGTGGCATCACACAGAGCTCCTATATTTTCTTCTCAGCAGCACCCACAGGACTTCTAGTGTGTTAGTGGCATCACACAGAGCTCCTCTATTTTCTTTGCAGAAGCACCCACAGGACTTCTAGTGTGTTAGTGGCATCACACAGAGCTCCTCTATTTTCTTTGCAGAAGCACCCATAGGACTTCTAGTGTGTTAGTGGCATCACGCAGAGCTCCTCTATTTTCTTTGCAGAAGCACCCATAGGACTTCTAGTGTGTTAGTGGCATCACACAGAGCTCCTCTATTTTCTTTGCAGAAGCACCCATAGGACTTCTAGTGTGTTAGTGGCATCACACAGAGCTCCTATATTTTCTTCTCAGCAGCACCCACAGGACTTCTAGTGTGTTAGTGGCATCACACAGAGCTCCTCTATTTTCTTTGCAGAAGCACCCATAGGACTTCTAGTTTGTTAGTGGCATCACACAGAGCTCCTATATTTTCTTCTCAGCAGCACCCACAGGACATCTAGTGTGTTAGTGGCATCACACAGAGCTCCTCTATTTTCTTTGCAGAAGCACCCACAGGACTTCTAGTGTGTTAGTGGCATCACACAGAGCTCCTCTATTTTCTTTGCAGAAGCACCCATAGGACTTCTAGTGTGTTAGTGGCATCACACAGAGCTCCTATATTTTCTTCTCAGCAGCACCCACAGGACTTCTAGTGTGTTAGTGGCATCACACAGAGCTCCTCTATTTTCTTTGCAGAAGCACCCATAGGACTTCTAGTGTGTTAGTGGCATCACACAGAGCTCCTATATATTCTTCTCAGCAGCACCCACAGGACTACCGACTACAATGGCTGGAAGACCGCCAAGGGGAGGCAGAGCGTGCAGAGCCAAGAACACAGGGCAGGCAGGCTCTGTTTCTAGTGGACGTGGCCGTGGACGTGGACGTGGTCGTGCATCGTCATCAGCACGTGGCCATGGGACACGCGCGTCTTTGTTTTCGGCAGCTGGACATGTGGAGCCGCATCATGCTGAAGGCTTGGTAGAATGGATGACCAAGCCCTCCTCATCCTCCTCATCCTCTCTCACCCAGGCTCAGGGTACTGACAGAGCATCATCAGCCACCCCTTCCCTAGACCCACCATGTCCTCCTGAGGAGTCCCCCGAACTCTTTGAGCACAGTGTTGGGTACATGCTCCAGGAGGATGCCCAACGATTCGAAGGCTCGGATGATGATACCCAGCTTGAGGAATCTGGCAGTACTGTTCCACCAGCTGCAGCTTACTGCCAGGTTTGCTCTAGTGGTGAAGAGGGAGGGGATGATGAGGTCACTGACTCCACGTGGGTGCCTGAAGGGAGAGAGGATGAGGAGGAGGACGAGGAGGAGGAGGATGCGGCGTCACATGTCCAACGAGGCAGGATGCCCCCTGGAGGCCAGGTAGAGGCCAGCACAGCAACTGTACAACACCGCAGAGCTCCGCCTGTGCAGGGCGCTGCCTCTGCACGTTATCAGAAAAGTTCTTTGGTGTGGGCCTTTTTTGAGACGAGTGCAGCAGATCGCACCACTGCTATTTGCAATATTTGTCTCAAGCGTATCTCGCGTGGCCAAAACATCAGCCGCTTGGGCACCACAAGCATGACCAGACATATGGCGACCTGCCATGCAGCTCGTTGGCAGGCACACATAAAAGACCCACACCAAAGAACTAAGCGGACCTCTCCTTGCTCCTCCTCAGCTGGGATCTCCATCCCCACTACACCTTCAGTCCTCTCTGAAAGCTGCTCTGAGAGGACTGAAGGTGTAGAATTAGGTGTGTCACAACCAAGTACTTGCAGTACACCGACGTCCGATTGCAGCAGGCAAATTTCCCTGCCCCAGCTGCTGGACCGTAGAAAGAAGTACACTCCCAGCCATCCACATGCCCAGCGGTTGAATGCTAGCCTGGCTAAATTGCTAGCACTTCAACTGCTGCCTTTTCAGTTGGTAGACTCGGCCCCCTTCCGTGAGTTTGTTCAATGTGCGGTTCCTCAGTGGCAGGTTCCCAAACGCCACTTTTTCTCACGGAAGGCGATTCCGTCTCTCTACCGGCATGTGGAGGGCAATGTCCATGCCTCGCTGGACAGGGCGGTCAGCGGTAAGCTGCATATTACCGCTGACTCATGGTCCAGCAGGCATGGACAGGGACGGTACCTTTCTTTCACGGCCCATTGGGTCACTCTATTGGCAGCTGGGAGGGATGCAGGACAAGGTGCAGTAGTGTTGGAGGTTGTTCCGCCACCACGCCTCCAAAACGCTACTACTGCTACTGGTTGTGACACACCTCTCTCCTCCACCCCCTCCTCTTCTTCTTCCTCCAGTGCTCTGTCCTTGGAACCAGCGGTGCTCCGTAGGCGTACAAGGGGCTACGCAAGTACGCAGGCAAAAAGATGCCATTCCGTGCTTGCGCTGGTGTGTTTGGGGGACAGGAGCCACACTGGGCCAGAGGTTCTGGCAGCTCTGCAGGGGCAGGCCGAGAGGTGGTTGACGCCACGTCAGCTTAAGCCAGGAATGGTTGTTTCTGACAATGGCACCAACCTCCTCTCCGCCCTGCGACAGGGGCAGCTCACCCATGTGCCCTGCATGGCTCACGTCCTCAACCTGGTGGTGCAGCGGTTCTTGGGCAGGTTCCCAGGCTTACAGGATGTCCTGAGGCAGGCCAGGAAAGTCTGTGTGCATTTCCGCCGATCTTATAATGCCAGTGCTCGGCTGACTGAGCTGCAAAAGGAGCTGAACCTGCCCAAGAACCGCCTAATATGTGACATGCCCACCAGGTGGAACTCAACGTTGGCCATGCTGCAGCGACTGCACACGCAGCAGAGGGCCATCAATGAGTACCTTTGCGACTACGGCACCAGGACAGGGTCAGGGGAGCTTGGTTTTTTTTCTCCACGTCAGTGGAGCATGATCAGGGATGCATGCACTGTCCTCTCACCATTTGAGGAGGCCACGAGGATGGTGAGCAGTGACAGTGCATGCATCAGTGACACTGTCCCTCTTGTCCACCTGTTGGAGCATACGCTGCGTGGGATAATGGACAGGGCACTTGAGGCAGAACAGAGGCAGGAAGAGGAGGACTTCCTTGCCTCTCAAGGCCCCCTTTATCCGGACAGTGTTCCTTCTGTCCCACCCATCACACAGGAAGAGGATGAGGAGGAGGAGGAGGAGGAGGAGGAGGATTGTGTGAGCATGGAGGTGGAGCCTGGCACTCAGCATCAGCAGCAGCAGTCTTTTAGGGATGATGTACAGTCCCAACAAACCAGTGGACTTGTAAGTGGCTGGGAGGAGGTGGCTGGCGATCATGTCATCCTCAGTGACCCAGAAGACTCCGGACCGAATGCCTCAGCTAACCTACGCTGCATGGCCTCCCTGATCCTGCAAAGCCTGCGGAAGGATCCTCGTGTTCTTCGGATCAAGGAGAGGGACCATTACTGGCTGGCCACTCTCCTTGATCCGCGGTACAAGGGTAAGGTTGCGGACCTTATCTTGCCGTCGCAGAGGGAGCAGAGGATGAGACATCTCAGGGAGGCCTTGCAGAAAGGTCTGTGCAACGCGTTCCCAGAAACTGGGAGGCTACAAACTCCTGGTCCTGGGCGACGAGTTGCTGAGGCTTCGGTCAGTGGCAGAAGGAGCGGTGGGGAAGGTGGACGTCTGACCGATGCGTTCAGACAATTTTTTAGTCCGCAGCCCCAAGGTATGATCGGTTCCAGCAACCATCGCCAGCGTCTGATATACATGGTGCAGGAATACCTTGGGGCAAGGTCAGACTTGGACACCTTTCCCACCGAAAATCCTCTGGCTTACTGGGTCCTGAGGATGGATCACTGGCCAGAGCTTGCACAGTATGCAATTGAGCTACTGGCCTGTCCTGCCTCCAGCGTTCTTTCCGAACGCACATTCAGTGCTGCTGGAGGATTTGTGACTGATCATAGGGTGCGCCTGTCCACCGCCTCGGTTGATCGACTGACCTTCATCAAAATGAATCAGTCTTGGATCACCACCAGCTACCAGGCACCTGAGGCGGATATAACCGAATAATTTTTAATGTCACATCCCTTCAAGACTGCCTATGCTGATGCTGAGTGACTGTCCTCTTATGTTCACTGACTATCCTCTTCCTCCTCCTCAATGATCCATGCCACCACACCAGTGCCTAAGGCACAATTTTTCAGCCCCTGTTTAACAGGGGCGTGTACATACAATTTTTATAAAAAAATGCTTCGCAACACGTGTGACTGCTGTGCTCCAAGTACAGTATCTGTGAGGGCCGGGTTGCAGTGTTGTGGCACCAGCACCAGTGCCTAAGGCACAATTTTTCAGCCCCTGTTTAACAGGGGCGGGTACTTACAATTTTTTAAAAAAATGCTTCGCAACACATGTGACTGCTGTGCTACAAGTACAGTATCTGTGAGGGGTTGCAGTGTTGTGGCACCAGCACCAGTGCCTAAGGCACAATTTTTCAGCCCCTGTTTAACAGGGGCGTGTACTTACAATTTTTTAAAAAAATGCTTCGCAACACGTGTGACTGCTGTGCTCCAAGTACAGTATCTGTGAGGGCCGGGTTGCAGTGTTGTGGCACCAGCACCAGTGCCTAAGGCACAATTTTTCAGCCCCTGTTTAACAGGGGCGTGTACTTACAATTTTAAAAAAAATGCTTCGCAACACGTGTGACTGCTGTGCTCCAAGTACAGTCTCTGTGAGGGGTTGCAGTGTTGTGGCACCAGCACCAGTGCCTAAGGCACAATTTTTCAGCCCCTGTTTAACAGGGGCGGGTAATTACAAATCTTGATCTAATAGTTCACAGCAGGGCCCATTCCTGCGCCCACCAAGAGTAACTATGAGGGCCTGCAGTCTTGTGGCAACACCGTCCACCACCACCGCCAAAGGCCCAATTTTTCTGCCCTGTTCATCAGGTGCTTGCAATTACAAATCTTGATCTAATAACTCACAGCAGGGCCCATTCCTGCGCCCACCAAGAGTAACTATGAGGGCCTACAGTCTTGTGGCAACACCGTCCACCACCACCGCCGAAGGCCCAATTTTTCTGCCCTGTTCATCAGGTGCTTGCAATTACAAATCTTGATCTAATAACTCACAGCAGGGCCCATTCCTGCGCCCACCAAGAGTAACTGTGAGAGCTTACAGTCTTGTGGCAACACCGTCCACCACCACCACCCACCCCAATTTTTCTGCCCTGTTCAACAGGTGCATGCAATTACAAATCTTGATCTATTAACTCATAGCAGGGCCCATTCCTGTGCCCACCAGTCTTGTGGCTACACCAACATCTAAAAGGGCAAATTTCTGCAGAGTATATACGCCAGGGCCCTACTTTCAAACATCCAACTTACAAACGACTCCTACTTGCAAATGGAAAGAGAAAACAGGAAGTGAGAGGAAATCTACCCCTAGGAAGGGAAATTCTATCCTGTTAGATTTAATTTGGGAAAAAGGTATCTCCTCTCTACTGATACTTTATCACCAATCCTTGTTTCAATTAAAACCCCACTTTTCCAAAAACATTTGTCATTGGGACGGAAAGTGAGGTGACATGTTCTGAACAGATGTGCAAAGACAGCAAATGTTACAGGGGTGATAACCCCTCCCTATGTTCTCCAAAAAGCTTAAAAATAGATTTTTTTGGGATGGAGCTACACTTCATAATGTACCTGTTCAGATTCTACTTAAGAACAAACCTAAAGCCGCAAGTGGTTTTAAATGGCTTCTTTTTTTCCTTTACAAATGTCATTTTGTGCAAGGACAGTTCTAAACACGGGAAACACATGCCACTTCACAGGCATACTTTAGACACCCCCCAGGTACCATATTTAAAGGAAAATTTCACTTTTTTTTTTCACTTTATGCATCATTAAAATGACTGCTCCCGAAAAAACGTTAGTTTTTAAAAGTTCTTTTTGCATTGATATATGTCCCCTGGGGCAGGACCCGGGTCCCCAAACCTGTTTTATGACATTAACATGCATATTGGCCGTTGTAATTAGCACTTTTGATTTCGAACGTTCGCGTCCATTATAACGTATAGGGTTCGAAAATTCGCGCAAACTTTCGGTCCGTTCGAAGGTTCTGGTGCGAACCGAACCCGGGGGTGTTCGGCTCATCCCTAATCAGCAGAATGAATATATATTCAAATGATCAGTATTCAGTAATGATAATGAATCAGCATCAGCAGTCTGCCTATATCACAGTCACAGCCGGAACACAGCGGCCGCCTTTTATACTGTGGGGTGTGTACTAAACCCCCTGAGCTATAATTGGCTACAGGCATCCTGCCTGTAGCCAATTATGGCTCTCCTCACTGCCGAAGGCTGTGATTGGCCAAGCATGTGGGGTCACAGTGCATGCTTGGCCAATCATCATCCGGCAATTCACTGCGACTGGCGCAGTGCATTGCGGGCCGTTCGCATCACACGAATGTGATGCGAACGGCCCAAATAGTTCTTGGATCGCCGAACGGGCGAACGCCCGATGTTCGATTCGAACATGGGTTTGAATCGAACACCGGGCCCATCCCTACTACTGATGAAAGTTCAGAGTTGGCAATTGCAGCCGATGTCCATCCGTCTTTCACCTCACCCCCTTGCAAATCAGCCAAGCCAGGGGTAAACGACAGCAGGCAGTTTTAAAACTTTCCTCTTTGGTGGAAAAAACCCACACCGCTCAGGAGTTGTGGAGGGACATGGAACAACAGACCGATGAGTGGTTGGTGGCAGTGAGCCTCAAGCCCGGCCTGGTGGTGTGCGATAATGGGCGAAATCTCATAGCAGCTCTGGGCCTAGCCGGTTTGACGCACATCCCTTGCCTGGCGCATTTGCTGAACTTGGTGGTCCAGAGGTTCCTTAAAAATTACCCCGATATGCCAGAGCTGCTGCAGAAAGTGCGGGCCATCTGTGCGCACTTTCGGTGTTCTCACCCTGTTGCTGCTCGCCTGTCAGCGCTGCAGCGTAACTTCGGCCTTCCCACTCACCGTCTCATATGTGACGTGCCCACAAGGTGGAACTCCACCTTGCACATGCTGGCCAGACTATGCGAGCAATAGGCGATAGTTGAGTCTCAGCTGCAGCACGCACGCTTGAGTCGGAACAGCACCACTTCACCACCAATAACTGTACCTCCATGCGAGACCTGTGTGCCTTGTTGCGCTGTTTCGAGTACTCCATAAACATGGCCAGTGCTGATGACGCCGTTCTCAGCGTTACTATCCCAGTTCTATGCCTCCTTGAAAAAACGCTTCAGGCGATGATGGAAAAGAATGTGGCACAGGAGGAGGAGGAGGAAGAGGGATCATTTCCAAGGCTTTCAGGGCAGTCATTTACAAGTGGCTACAAGGGTGGGTTCCTGTACCAACAAGCGTCAGGTACACAATTGTCCGGCAGCAAGGGCAAAGTTCTGGAGGATGACGAGGTGGAGGATGAGGAGGAGATGGAGGAGGAGGAACCATGTTCACAGCAGGGTGGCACCCAGACCAGCTCATGTTCATCACTGGTGCATGGCTGGGGGGATACAGAGGACACAGACAATACACCTCCCACAGAGGACAGCTTTTCCTTGCCTCTGGGCAGCCTGGCACACATGAGCGATTACATGCTGCAGTGTCTCCGCAACGATCGCCCAGTTTCCCACATTTTAACTGGTGCTGATTACTGGGTGGCCACCCTGCTGGATCCCCATTACAAGGACAACGTGCCGTCCTTAATTGCCTCACTGAAAGTGTGATCATAAGATGCGCAAGTACAAGTGCACGCTGGTAGATGCGTTGCTGGTGGCATTCCCACTTGACAGCGGGGGTACGGTGGAAGCACAAGGAGAAGGCAGAGGAGGAGGAAGAGGTGGCCAACGCAGCCGAGGAACCGCCAGCACCTCGGAAGGCAGGGCTAGCATGGCCGAAATGTGGAAAAGCTCTGTCAGCACGCCACAACAACCAGCACCACCAGCTGAGATGGAACGTCTTAGCAGGAGGCACCATTTCACCAACATGGTGGAGCAGTATGTGTGCACACGCCTACACGTACTGAATGACGGGTCTGCCCCCTTCAACTTCTGGGTCTCCAAAGTGGGCACATGGCCTGGTGAAGGCAGCCCTCCGCCAAAAAGGTATCCACTACAGTATCCTGTTCCCCGCTAAGCTCCGCATGGTGGATGGCGAGTCGGTCCGGATGTTCACCAGCCCCAAGGATGCCAAGGCCTGGATGGAGACCCTACCACCGTAAGATGGTCTACCTTCTCAGATGTCCTGGAGAGCTGTGGTTCGAGAGGAACTTATGGTGCCCTTTGCGGATGGAGGTACGGGGTATGACTGTTGCTGGGGCTTGGGCCTACACACCGGGCTCTGACTCACGTACTGTTTTCCTGCTAGGCCTAGAATTGCCCTGTTTGAAGGATGGTAGCCTGCATATTGCATAGACCCTGTACCTACCTCTATGTAACTATGTAACTATGTACCTCACTACTTGCCTGATGGATGCCGCTGGAACTGGCACCCTGTGTGTCTGACTCAGTAATTCTCTTGGGGTATTTGCTATTTTCTTTTGTTTTTTTTACTTTCATTCTTGATTTCTCCATTTTTTTACTTCCTACGATACTGTTTCCAGTAACTCTACAGAGATGTGGACCGTTTTTCTTCTTAACAAAGTTTGGATCGGGCGCACGCCTCCCGATACCTGTATTGAACTGGGTTCAACTGTTTGGGGACTTATGTGCTCTCCGCGGTTAGGAGCGGCACGGGGTGGGGGGTGGGGATGGATGGCCGTTGCTGTCCTCAGGTTTTTATGTTTTGTTCATTTTAGTTTTTTGGTTGGTTTTTATATGTCTGCTGCACTTATATACAACAGGTGGATGGATGGAGAAGTGCCACCCCCCCCATTGTTTTGGGATACAGATACCGTTCCACTGGCAGAAATTGGGGGGTGGCACTCCTCGTCTACTCCAGGGGGCGCCTGAGAGCGTCGATGCCCGTAATTTATGGCTGACAGGCGATCATGGCTGATTTTACAATCCTGTCGTGGAACGTCAGGGGCCTCAACTCACCTATAAAACGTTCCCTCGTCTTTAAATTCCTGCAGAGGTTTCACCCTAAAATATGCATTTTACAAGAAACTCATTTGCTTGGATCCAAGGTTCTGGCATTGAAGAGGGCCTGGGTTAGCACGCACTACCACGCCACCTACTCGAACTATGCTAGAGGGGTGAGTGTGTTGGTGCACAAGTCCCTTGACTTTAATATACTAGCACTTAAGATTGACCTGGACGGCGGTATGTCCTCATGCATGTGTTGATAACGGGTTATCCCTATGTGATCATTGGGCTGTACCTACCCCCTCCGGCAGATCTTGGGCTCCTGCATATGCTCATGTCCATATCTGTACAGTATAATGCGGAAAGAGTTTTGCTTGTGGGAGACTTTAATTTAGTAATGGCTAATGATAAGGACAGGCTGCACGCTGCGGCTACTCACTGTACTGGGCTGTCGCAATGGGCATGCTTTTGCGCTAAAGTGCATCAAATATTAAAGTGCTCTATAAATGCATCAAAATTAAAGTGCTATATAAATGTGTGTGATCAAACCGAGCAGTGGTCACTGGATCGTGACTCAAAGGCTGATATTACACAAAGTGCAGTGAATCAATCAATGGTCACTGCGTCGTGACTCAGAGGCTGATATTACACTGAGTGAGGTGAATCAATCATAAATATAAATACAGTGGAAAATAAATAAACACTTCATATATATACAATCAATATTAAATATCATAAATAATAAAAGTGGGTAAATGTGGTAAAAACACTAGATCTCCAATCACATATAAAAACCATAGGAGAAATGAATGAATCAATAAATAAATCAATCGGTGAGTATAAAACGAGTCCGCAAAGTAATTCATACAAGAGATAGTGTGATAAAAGTGACACCCATAAGAAAAGCTCTATTAGTCTCTATAACACAGATATGTAAAGGTTCTTCCTTTCTCCAAACGTGAGGGGTGCTGGGTAGTGAGGGCCTGCTCATCAATAGCGCTCTCTAGCCTCTCACCTCTCTTAAGGTCAAAATGGGCATCTAAAAGACCAACTGTGGCAATCTCCAGCTCTCAACTCCCCCGGATGGTTCCTAGTACAATCTGTCTCAAAGCAATGCGGTCCACAATCCGAGTCTCCACTTCCCCACAGCCGTGTCACCAGAAATAGCCCTCCACTTGTAGGTATACAGGGTGTACCGCAATCCTGCAGTGATGGCTCACCCTCCGTGGGTGGTGAAATAATTGCCAAATGAGAAAAAGTGGAGAGAGGGACCCGATCGTGAAGTATATCAAACAAGTTTATTTGTAAAAAAAGTAAATGCTTACATTGATAAAAGCAGCTAGATGAGTGTGTGCGCGGTCTCCGTGTCAAACACTTCCGGTATCCTGACCAATCCCTACGCGTTACGTCACGTGACCTCGTGACTTCATCAGGGTATGCTGATTTGTTGCCTTAGGTTGTCTTTTATATGTGACAACCGGAAGTTGCGTGGCGGCCATTTTGCCGTGGTCCGCGCATGTAAACAAAGCGCGGCCATTTTTCTGTGGTCTTACTGCGCTCTATACAGCGGATCTATACAGCGGATCTAATTTCTTCTCTTAACAGTGATGTTTAGCATGTTCTATGATAAGGAATTGTCTCATGTGTACACACAGACACACAAGGCTAAGTGAGCGCTCTGCGCAATTCATAAAATGTGGCTTAGTTACGTCAAACACCTAGAACCAGTACCAGGACCATTCATAAGTGGCACAGAGTAGTGGTGCAAAGGGCGGCCATAGAACTAAATGTACTGAGGGATAATATATTACTATTACTCTGGTCCATCGGGGAACGATCTCTGACAATTAGTAGATTGTCATGATGTAACCCTAATGTAGCCTCTTGAGGCAGTGATCTAGTAAATTCCTATCTATGCATATGTGGTCGAGAGATGGATAATTTAACCCAATATGCATAAACGGAAGCTAGGTTAGACCTATGAATATGTCAGTGAACTTGGCAATCAGTAAATTGACAAAAATAAATAACACCTAAAAATATATATATATATATATATATAACAACAAAAAATCAATATATATGTCGATGTGAGAGTCACTCTAGCAACAACACCGAGTCCTGCCCCATGCTAATTACTGCATTAACAACAATCCGATGTCCATAATGGCTATAGAATTGTTAGTTAATATCAAAAACAGGGGGCATCAAATAAAGAAGGTTAAAATAAAGAGGGGGGGGGGGGTTAAGAACATATAATTTCTCGTGAGTCCCCAAAAAATCCCATCAATAAGGGATAAAAGAAGAATATACTACTATGTCAATAATGTATCATAAAAATTATGAAAATATTGGTACTGAATATTAAAATGGATTAAAATTTATATAAATATAAAAATATAAAAATAGTGTTGAATGTTCCCAAACATAAAGTTATAAAACTGTATGTGGGATGTCTGTATTGCCCATATATGAGAAGTTGTCTTATACCCACATCTTCCTACTAGGTGTGGTTTTGGATACCGAAAATGTCCTACAGGGCTAGTCGATATATATACAGTGTATAGAACCATACAGATATATTAGACGCAAAACATGATGTAAAAATGCATATATCAACACTATATAAAAATGTTCATAAAAATATATATCTATATATATCTCTCTAAAATCTATGGATATATATAAAATATATAAAACATATAAAATACTCTGCACAATTTAAAAAGGTGTGCTGATGTGTCTATTGCACTAAAATATCTTGGAGCAGTAAATAGTGCCTCTAGACAGTGGATGACCTTGTAATCTCTGTGTGTGAGTGTCAATGTCTTTAAAAATTGCTTAAAAAACAATTTAAATCGAACTCTACATTTAACCCCTCTGGGACCAATGTGCGCATAGAATAGATCCACATTGATTCCTTCTGGCTAATCACCCTTACTTTGTGGCTTCCTCGCCAAGAGGGGTTGTAGCGTTCTATCCCCCAAAAACGCAGCTGATTTGGGTCTTTATTGTGGACTAGGGCGAAATGTCGTGAAACATTATGTTTAGGGCAGCCTTTAATAATTTTCTGAATATGCTCCTTAATGCGAACTTTTAGCTCCCTTTTCGTTCGCCCTATATATTGTAGGTTGCAACTACATTGCAAACAGTACACAACTCCTTCTGTCCGACAGCTGATGAAATCTTTGATAGAGTACTTTTCTCCCGTGGTCGTGGCCGTGAAATCGGTTCTTTTGCCTTGAAATTTCTGGGCTTTCCGGCAGGCATAACAGCTTCTGCAAGGAAAGAAGCCTTTTCCAGAAAAGAAGGAAAAACCTTTTTTAGGGGGTGGGTCCACTACGGTCTTAACCACTAGGTCTCTAACTGTCGGTGCCCGTTTGTATATAATCTTCGGTTTTGTTGGGAGGATTGTTTTGAGGTCTTTATCACTCGTAAGTATGTGCCAGTGTTTTTGAATAATTTTGGCTACATCCTTGTGTTGAGCATTAAAATCCAAAATCAAACATGGAGCTTCACTCCAAGTGCCAGACTTATTCTTGGGTTTGTCCTGCAGCATATTTACTCTACTCAATTTCTCTACCTCGATAATTTGTTGTTGGATCCAGGATTCCTCATATCCTTTTTCTTTGAACCTGGCACCAATCAACTTGGCTTGTATATTGAAGTCTTCATCTCTGGTACAGTTCCGTCGGATACGTACCAATTGTCCCTTCGGGATGTTAAATAACCAAGGTTTGAAATGACAGCTCTGTAGTGATATATAGCTGTTTGTGTCAACGTTTTTGAAATGCGTTTTGGTAATAATCCTGTCCGATTTAATGGAAATATTAAGATCAAGGAAGTCGACATTGGTGGCATTGATGTTCCACACGAGCTTAATATTTTTGTCATTTTTATTAAGATTATTTAAAAACTCTTCTAGAGTCTCCTGACTTCCGTTCCAAATTATAATCAAGTCATCAATATACCTTTTATATAAGGCTAATTGCGCAGGCATATTGGCATAGACGGAATCTTCCTCCCAGTGTGCCATAAATGCATTAGCTACGCTAGGGGCAAATTTTGCTCCCATAGCGATTCCTATGGCCTGCTTATAGAACGACTGGTTATGCCAAAAATAACTGCATTTCAAGCTAAAATCCAAACATTTGATTAAAAACTTCCTGTGCTTGCATAATAAAGTGCTATGTGCTCTAAGTAACCACTTCGTGGCTGTGCAGGCTTCGTGGTGCGGGACTATGGTGTATAGTGACGACACATCAGCTGTTGCCAAGATTGTGCGTCCTTCCAACACTGGCACAGTTTCTAGAAGCTGTAGCACGTGCTTTGTATCTTTTAGATACGCTTTTGTTTGCTGCACTGCTGGCTGAATGAAGAAATCTATATATTCGCCCATTCGGGCAGTCAGTGAATCTATTCCGTTCACTATAGGTCTTCCTGGTGGAGTTTCTTTATTTTTATGAATTTTCGGAATGGTGTATATCACCGGTATCCTGCAGGTCTCTGGAATCAGGTATTTGGATTCTTTCTTATTGAGTATATCTTTTTTTATGCCCAAATTGACTACAAGTTCCAATTCCTTTTTATATTTTTGTGTTGGATTGCCAGACAGTTTGATGTATGTCTCATGGTCTTGTAGTTGCCTCGCCAATTCTTGCGTGTACTGTTCTTTTGACTGTACGACTACTACTACAGCCACGAAGTGGTTACTTAGAGCACATAGCACTTTATTATGCAAGCACAGGAAGTTTTTAATCAAATGTTTGGATTTTAGTTTGAAATGCAGTTATTTTTGGCATAACCAGTCGTTTTATAAGCAGGCCATAGGGATCGCTATGGGAGCAAAATTTGCCCCTAGCGTAGCTAATGCATTTATGGCACACTGGGAGGAAGATTCTGTTTATGCTAATATGCCTGCTCAATTAGCCTTATACAAAAGGTATATTGATGACTTGATTATAATTTGGAACGGAAGTCAGGAGACCCTAGAAGAGTTTTTAAATAATCTGAATAAAAATGACAGAAATATTAAGCTCGTGTGGAACATCAATGCCACTAATGTCGACTTCCTTGATCTTAATATTTCCATTAAATCGGACAGGATTATTACCAAAACGCATTTCAAAAACGTTGACACAAACAGCTATATATCAGTACATAGCTGTCATTTCAAACCTTGGTTATTTAACATCCCGAAGGGACAATTGGTACGTATCCGACGGAACTGTACCAGAGATGAAGACTTCAATATACAAGCTAAGTTGATTGGTGCCAGGTTCAAAGAAAAAGGATATGAGGAATCCTGGATCCAACAACAAATTATCGAGGTAGAGAAAATGAGTAGAGTAGATATGCTGCAGGACAAACCCAAGAATAAGTCTGGCACTTGGAGTGAAGCTCCATGTTTGATTTTGGATTTTAATGCTCAACATAAGGATGTAGCCAAAATTATTCAAAAACACTGGCACATACTTACGAGTGATAAAGACCTCAAAACAATCCTCCCAACAAAACCGAAGATTATATACAAACGGGCACCGACAGTTAGAGACCTAGTGGTTAAGACCGTAGTGGACCCACCCCCTAAAAAAGGTTTTTCCTTCTTTTCTGGAAAAGGCTTCTTTCCTTGCAGAAGCTGTTATGCCTGCCGGAAAGCCCAGAAATTTCAAGGGAAAAGAACCGATTTCACGGCCACGACCACGGGAGAAAGGTACTCTATCAAAGATTTCATCAGCTGTCGGACAGAAGGAGTTGTGTACTGTTTGCAATGTAGTTGCAACCTACAATATATAGGGCGAACGAAAAGGGAGCTAAAAGTTCGCATTAAGGAGCATATTCAGAAAATTATTAAAGGCTGCCCTAAACATAAAGTTTCACGACATTTCGCCCTAGTCCACAATAAAGACCCAAATCAGCTGCGTTTTTGGGGGATAGAACGCTACAACCCCTCATGGCGAGGAAGCCACAAAATAAGGGTGATAAGCCAGAAGGAATCCATGTGGATTTATTCTATGCGCACATTGGTTCCAGAAGGGTTAAATGTAGAGTTCGATTTAAATTGTTTTTTAAGCAATTTTTAAATACATGGACACCCACACATATAGAGGATAAGGTGACTTAGTACCATGTACTGCTCCAAGTTATTTTTAGCGTAATACACACATGAATATATATATTTTTACATTTTTTATATATTTTTCATACTGTGCAGAGTATTTTACATGTTTTTATATATTTTATATATGTTTTTATATGCTTGATGTACTTTATATGTATCTACAGACTGTAGAGATATATGTATAGTTATTCACTGATATATATTTTTTATAGAGTGTTGATATATGCAATATCACATCATGTTTTTTCATACACTACATCTGTATGGTTTTATACACTGTATATATATCGATTAGACCTGTGGGACATTTTCGGTATCCATAACCACACTCAGCAGAAAGAGGTGGGTAGAAGACAACCGCATAGATGTGGGTAATACACACATCCCACATACAGTTTGACATAAATATATTAAATTACTCTAAGCAGCTGTTTAAATAAAACAAATATGTATGGGTGATAGTATAAAATCAAACGTAGGTGTCAGTGAGATAAAATACTAAAAACAGCGCTAAAACAGTGAGATAATCAAATCTTTCCGTGCAAAGTCCATGAGTCTGTGTCATAAACAGTATTGTACTAATAGGTGGTCCTTGAGTGTTTCTGAGAAGATAGTGCACAGTTCAATCGATAGTGACTTTCCTCGTGATTTCTGGTGTATATAGTTGTATATCCAAGCACCGTTAAATATAGCTTCACCACGTGAGGCACTCTCCCCTCAGGGGGTTAAACTCACCGGAATGACAAATTAAACAGGCCTTAAGATAAAGGATATCACTATGGCAACCACTGCCCAGGACGCGTCACACATCCACCGTTAAACAGGGTCTGGTCACTTCCTCAGATTAAGGTATCAGCAACAAGGAATCAGGGGTTCAGAGGGGAATCAACTCGCAATGATGATCATAAAAAACGAAGAGAATAGCATCCATAGCGTAATCCCGTTTTTTATTCAACAACATTAAAAACAATACACCCTGCAACTTCCCCTTTAAGAAAATTACGTACAATATACATTCTTTGGGAACAGCATATAAAGAGATCACTTGCGTGTGAGGGATGAGTAGATGGTAATCCTTCACCTGGCCACAGCAGCGGTAGTATTCCTCCTGGATCAGCGTGTGTGTCTCTGCTGACACTTCGCGTCACTTCCGGGTGGGTGGTTAGCGTTGGTGGAGCGCAAACGACACTTCCGGTCAAACGTCGTGTAGGCCACGCCCTGACGCGTTTCGTCACTTCCTGACTTCAACAGAGGGCGTGGCTACACGACGTACAGGCCGGTTTAAGTACCTGACTGGTCTTGATTGTGGCCAATCAGGGAGCTCAAAAACCGGACTAGTTACCATGGCGACAAAACGCCATGGTTCTATACTCAATACAGACAGGAAATAAAGAAATACCTCATCCTATATAAATGCCAGCACACACACGCATAGCAAGTCAGTATCTTTTACAAATGGATGGGATAACTTTCTAGTAATGAGCATCAGGATAAAAACGTGGTAAACATCCGCACAATGGGAACGGGAGCTGACATCTTATGTGCAGCAATGATTCCAATTGGTTTTAACAATAAAAATTGTTTTATTAAATCAACACAAATAGTGTTAAAACAGCAGTACATATGACATATTGTAGATATATCCACGCTGAATTAAATAAATTTGCACAATATTTAGATAAATAAATAAATAAATAAATAGAGTGGAAAAGGTATAAGGCCTCCGGGGTGAGGCATGTAATAAGGCAGCGCTAGGAGGGATTTCAGGGGTAATTTTGGGACTATAGAGTTGTAATACATTGATAATTTAATATATAGTCAAACAGTATCTGACAGAGTATAAAAAATCTCGGAGGTATATACATAGAATATATATATATATATATATATATATATATATTAAAAGACAACAAAAAATCAATTAAGATATATGGAAAAATATTCAAAGACATTAAAAAATATTAAAAAATAAATGTAAAAAAATAAAAAACATAGAAAAATATATAAATAAAAAAATACAAATATATAAAAATATTATATAAAAAATACAAGAAAAATATATATATATGTGTTTAAGGGACCAAAAGTTCACATTAAAACGCATTAAAACCCACAAGGAAAATATATACCTTAAAAAATTATATATATTAAAATATTAGCAAAAATATGTTAAAATAATATATTATATATACAAATGCACATAGAACTATGTGCATTTTAAAACTGTTAAAAAGGTTCGTTTTAAAATAGTGGTGCACTGATTTATTTATAGATATATGTACACAAGAAAATATTTTGTGGTAATAATAGGACTCTTTAAGATGGTCCATCCCAAAAGACTGAATGGGTTAAATATGTATAAACTAAATAATATATATATACAAAAATATACATAAAAAAATATATATATGAATATATATATATATAAAATACACAAATTAACGGCAATCGGGGGAATTTTAGGGTTATGTCATTTTATGAGAGATTGTATAGTTTGTGGAGAACAGACACACTTAATAGTCACTGATAAAACAGTTGATATCTAAATCAACGTTTAACCCTTTGGGAGAGAGCGTGTCTACCAGGAAAATCCACTCTGTCTCTCTCTTGGACAGTTCCCGTACCTGATTGCATCCTCTCCATGATGGATTGAGATGATCAATGCCCCAAAACTGTAGACCCGACGGGTCTTGGTTATGGTGTAGCTTAAAATGTAACGACAGATTGTGCTCTTTGTAGCCCAATTTGATATTAGCAATGTGTTCAGCGATCCTGATCCTCAATAGTCTTTTTGTCCGGCCTATGTAGATTAAGTTGCATGGGCATTGAATCGCATATACTACGTATGAAGTGTTACATGTGATGAAGTCCTTGATTTTAAATACTCTGTTGTTGGTAGTAGATGTGAATGATTCAAGTGCTCTCAATGGACGGGCCACTTCTCTGCAGGGTTTGCATTTTCTACAGGAGAAAAAGCCGTCTTTATCCCAAAACGTTGGGTATTTGGATGGAGGGTCTATAACTTTCTTGACAATCTTGTCCGCATGGCTCGGTGCCCTTCTATAGATAAAACCTGGTTTCTCAGGTAAGGACGGTTTTAAGATTTTGTCCATGAGAAGGATATGCCAATGTGTTTGGAATATATTTTCTACTTCCTTGAACTGGTTGTGGAACCCTGAGATAAAGCTCCATTCCTGGGAATTTTTGGTTGTAGTAGCGGGTAGTTTATCTTCCAACAGCGTGGTTCTTGGGGTCGCAGCTATCTCCTTGATAGTTTTATCCAAGTATATTCCTTTATATCCCTTCTCTTCAAATTTCTTTTTTATTATTTGTGATTGGATGTCAAAATCTGTGTCCTTGGTGCAATTCCTTCGAATCCTAGTGAATTGCCCTTTAGGAATATTTCTCAGCCACAAAGGGTGGTGGCCGCTTTGGGTTGGTAAATAACTGTTAGAGTCAGTAGGTTTAAAAAAGACTCGAGTATACAGTTTATTCCTTTCTCTAAAAATATTGACATCTAAGAAGTTGATGCTTGAGTCACTAATCTCGCTTGTCAGGACAATATTATTAGTATTGCAATTCAATTCATCAATGAATTGTTGTAGCGAGGTCCGAGAGCCTGACCAAATAAAAAACAGGTCATCGATATATCTTTTATAAAAGATCAAGTTATCTGGTTTAAAAGCAAAAATTCTTTTATCTTCCCACTCCCCCATAAAAAGGTTGGCGATGCTAGGTGCAAATTTGGCACCCATGGCTACGCCTCTTTTCTGTTGATAAAAACATCCATTATACCAAAAATAGTTGTGGCTTAAACTAAAATCAAGAGCATGTCTTAAAAACAGTTTATGTTTATGTTTGATGTCTTCTCTCTGACATAAAGCCCAATTCAGGGCCAATAGAGCATTGTCATGCTGGATAATAGTGTAGAGAGACGAGACGTCCGCCGTAACTAAAAACACTTCTTGTTTATCGGTAAAAGAGAGGGTTTCAAGTTGTTGTAATAGGCTCTTTGTGTCTCTTAGGTATGCCTTTGTTTGTACCACACTTTTCTGTAAGAAGACATCAAGATATTGGCCCATGCGTGAAGACACTGAGCCAATACTGTTGACAATGGGTCTGCCTGGGGGACATTGAACATTTTTGTGTATCTTCGGCAGTGTATATATGGTTGGGATACGGCTGGTGCTTGGATTGAGATACTTCATCTCTTTTGTGTTAAGTACTCCCATCGATACACCCATTTGTACCAGAACATCAAGATCTTTAACGTATTGCATGGTTGGGTCTTTTTCAAGTTTTCTGTAAGTATCTTCATCATTCAGCATCTCCATTAATTGATTGTGGTAAAACTCTTTGGTAAGGATCACCACCCCTCCTCCTTTATCCGCTGGTCGGATGATGATGTCTTTCCTTTCCTCAAGGGATTTTATCCCTTCCTGAATATGTCTTGGATTCACATCTTTTTTTGGGATAATTTTTTCAAGATCTCTTAAAACCAGATTTTTAAAAACATCTACTTGTTGGTTAGCTCCGTTTAATGGGTTAAACAAAGATTTGTTGCGTAAGCCACTATTCATTTGTACCGAGGCGATGCCTGTACTGGGTTGAGAATTCTTATTTAGGCCGCATTTCAGCCCTAAGTTTAAAATGTTGGTTTCCTTGTGGGTTAAAACGGTATCTGTTAAGTTAAAAATTCCACTTAGTCTTTTTCCCTCCTTCTTTTTCTGGAGCTTTCGTCCGGCTCTGCAGCCGCGTGCTCTTCTCTCCTTTGTCCATAGAAATTGTGGTTCTCCTCCCAATAGGGATGTTCCCTCCACTGGGCATATTGCGTGGGCATCGGCATTGGAGGTCTCCCTCTTTGGGGTGGGTAACCCCGGCCTCGTTTTTGCCAACCCCGTCCCCTCCCTAAAATTTTAAATTTTAAAAAATAGGCACATGATTCTAGGTGTATTTTAGATACATGTCTAGGATTATAATATTTTAACATATACATTTTGCTACACAGAATGTTTAAAGTATATAATTTTTTAAGGTATATATTTTCCTTGTGGGTTTTAATGCGTTTTAATGCGTTTTAATGCGTCTTAATGCGTTTTATTGCGTTTAAACAGATATATATATATATATATATATTTATATTTTTTATATATATTTTTATATATTTTTTATATATTTTGTTTATATATTTTTCTATATTTTTTAATATTTTTTGACATTTTTTGATATTTTTAATATTTTTTAATGTCTTTGAATATTTTTCCATATATCTTAATTGATTTTTTGTTGTCTTTGAATATGTATATATATATATATATATATATATTCTTTTTATATACCTCCGAGATTTTTTATACTCTGTCAGATACTGTTTGACTATATATTAAATTATCAATGTATTACAACTCTATAGTCCCAAAATTACCCCTGAAATCCCTCCTAGCGCTGCCTTATTACATGCCTCACCCCGGAGGCCTTATACTTTTCCACTCTATTTATTTATTTATTTATCTAAATATTGTGCAAATTTATTTAATTCAGCGCAGATATGTATACAATATGTCATGTGCACTGTTGTTTTACCACTAGGTTTGTGTAATAATGATTTAACGCTAAAACCAATTAGGTCTATTGCTGCACATAAGATGTCAGCTTTTGTTCTCATTGTGCAGATGTTTACACAATGTTCGTTTAATAATTATTTAACGCTAAAACCAATTAATGCTAAAACCAATTAGATCTATCGCTGCACATAAAATGTCAGCTTTTGTTTCCATTGTGCGGATGTTTACCACGTTTTTATCCTGTTGCTCATTACTAGAAAGTTATCCCATCCATTTGTAAAAGATACTGACTTGCTATGCGTGTGTGTGCTGGCATTTATATAGGATGAGGTATTTCTTTATTTCCTGTCTGTATTGAGTATAGAACCATGGCGTTTTGTCGCCATGGTAACTAGTCCGGTTTTTGAGCTCCCTGATTGGCCGCAATCAAGACCAGTCAGGTACTTAAACCGGCCTGAACGTTGTGTAGCCACGCCCTCTGTTGAAGTCAGGAAGTGACGAAACGCGTCAGGGCGTGGCCTACACGACGTTTTGACCGGAAGTGACGTTTGCGGTCCACCAGCGCTAACCACCCACCCGGAAGTGACGCGAAGTGTCAGCAGAGACACACACGCTGATCCAGGAGGAATACTACCGCTGCTGTGGCCAGGTGAAGGATTACCATCTACTCATCCCTCACACGCAAGTGATCTCTTTATATGCTGTTCCCAAAGAATGTATATTGTACGTAATTGTCTTAAAGGGGAAGTTGCAGGGTGTATTGTTTTTAATGTTGTTGAATAAAAAACGGGATTACGCTATGGATGCCATTCTCTTCGTTTTTTTATGATCATCATTGCGAGTTGATTCCCCTCTGAACCCCTGATTCCTTGTTGCTGATACTCAAAATCTGAGGAAGTGACCAGACCCTGTTTAACGGTGGATGTGTGACGCGTCCTGGGCAGTGGTTGCCATAGTGATATCCTTTATCTTAAGGCCTGTTTAATTTGTCATTCCGGTGAGTTTAACCCCCTGAGGGGAGAGTGCCTCACGTGGTGAAGCTATATTTAACGGTGCTTGGATATACCACTATATACACCAGAAATCACGAGGAAAGTCACTATCGATTGAACTGTACACTATCTTCTCAGAAGCACTCAAGGATCACCTATTAGTACAATATTGTTTATGACACAGACTCATGGACTTTGCACGGAAAGATTTGATTATCTCACTGTTTTAGCGTTGTTTTTAGTGTTTTATCTCACTATTACCTACGTTTGATTTTATACTATCACCCATACATATATATATATATATATATATATATATTTTTTTAGGTGTCATTGTTGTTGTCAATTTACTGATTGCCAAGTTCACTGACATATTCATAGGTCTAACCTAGCTTCCGTTTATGCATATTGGGTTAAATTATCCATCTCTCGACCACATATGCATAGATAGGGATTTACTAGATCACTGCCTCAAGAGGCTACATTAGGGTTACATTATGACAATCCACTAATTGTCAGAGATCGTTCCCCGATGGACCAGAGTAATAGTAATATATTATCCCTCAGTACATTTAGTTCTATGGCCGCCCTTTGCACCACTACTCTGTGCCACTTATGAATGGTTCTGGTACTGGTTCTAGGTGTTTGACGTAACTAAGCCACATTTTATGAATTGCGCAGAGCGCTCACTTAGCCTTGTGTGTCTTTGTGTACACATGAGACAATTCCTTATTATAGAACATGCTAAACATCACTGTTAAGAGAAGAAATAGTGGACTCCAATCAGATCCGCTGTATAGAGCGCAGTAAGACCACAGAAAAATGGCCGCGCTTTGTTTACATGCGCGGACCACGGCAAAATGGCCGCCACGTAACTTCCGGTTGTCACATATAAAAGACAACCTAAGGCAACCAATCAGCATCCCTGATGAAGTCACGAGGTCACGTGACGTAACGCGTAGGGATTGGTCAGGATACCGGAAGTGTTTGACACGGAGACCGCGCGTACACTCATCTAGCTGCTTTTATCAATGTAAGCATTTACTTTTTTTACAAATAAACTTGTTTGATATACTTCACGATCGGGTCCCTCTCTCCACTTTTTCTCATTTGGCAATTATTTCACCACCCACGGAGGGTGAGCCATCACTGCAGGATTGCGGTACACCCTGTATACCTACAAGTGGAGGGCTATTTCTGGTGACACGGCTGTGGGGAAGTGGAGATTCGGATTGTGGACCGCATTGCTTTGAGACAGATTGTACTAGGAACCATCCGGGGGAGTTGAGAGCTGGAGATTGCCACAGTTGGTCTTTTAGATGCCCATTTTGACCTTAAGAGAGGTGAGAGGCTAGAGAGCACTATTGATGAGCAGGCCCTCACTACCCAGCACCCCTCACGTTTGGAGAAAGGAAGAACCTTTACATATCTGTGTTATAGAGACTAATAGAGCTTTTCTTATGGGTGTCACTTTTATCACACTATCTCTTGTATGAATTACTTTGCGGACTCGTTTTATACTCACCGATTGATTTATTTATTGATTCATTCATTTCTCCTATGGTTTTTATATGTGATTGGAGATCTAGTGTTTTTACCACATTTACCCACTTTTATTATTTATGATATTTAATATTGATTGTATATATATGAAGTGTTTATTTATTTTCCACTGTATTTATATTTATGATTGATTCACCTCACTCAGTGTAATATCAGCCTCTGAGTCACGACGCAGTGACCATTGATTGGTTTTATTACACATTTATATAGCACTTTAATGTTTGATGCATTTATAGAGCACTTTAATATTTGATGCACTTTAGCGCAAAAACACTGTCTATTTATTTTGATTCACGGGTTAGCGTTTACTCTTAGTTTTTGCAGCTTGTTTTAGGATTTGTTCCACTTTTAGCATCAGAACGTTCACATTTTAGATCACTTCTATTTATTATTCATTTTTATTCATCTATTTTAGTATCTAGTTCACATATCAGTGCAAAGGACACCCACACATATTTCAGTATATCAAACGTATACGTGATAAAAAGAGAAGTTCTGTGCAGTCTCTCCAGCAGCTAGAATTACAGGCCCAAGAGGGTGAACGCGCCTATGTGAATAACCCGAGCCCGCACAATTACGCCTCATGGCAGTTCTCATTGAGCAAGCTTTCTTTGCTTAGAGTGGATCTCACCGAGAAATCGATGCTAGCTAGTGCCCAGAGGGTGTTTGAATTTGGGGACAAAAATGGGAGGCTTCTTGCCTGGTTGGCCAAGGGGCAATTTTCCTCCACATATATTGGTCGGTTGCGGGAGCCGGATGGTTCCCTCTTGACCACTCCAGAAGCAATTGGTGGTAAGTTTTTGCATTTCTTCCAGGAGCTGTACTCCTCTAAGGTGGAGTACTCTGTTACTGAACTGTCCGAC
>CM053035.1:64390778-64420796 GCA_028564925.1 Lithobates sylvaticus | reverse complement strand
GATTCTTCCCCCTACGACAGGCAGGAGACAACACCAGGAAGATAATAGACCTGGTGGAGGTGGCGAACAGGGAGGGCAAGCAGTCTTTGTTGCTCAGCCTGGATGCGGAAAAGGCCTTTGACCGCCTGGGCTGGCCCTTCCTGTTCGCCACACTCAGTCATATAGGATTTAGGGGACCCTATTACAGAGCCATTCAACATTTATATTCAAACCCCTCCTCCCGAGTTAAAACCCCCTTAGCTCTGTCCTCTCCAATGCCAGTGCAGAATGGCACCAGACAAGGGTGCCCACTCTCGCCATTGCTCTTTGCACTATGCGTTGAACCTCTAGCAGCCACCATCTGACAGAACCCGGACATTAAGGGAATAACAGTTAGGGATAGGGAATTTAAAATTTCCCTATTTGCGGATGATATAATCCTCATGTCATATGTTGAGGTATCACTAGTGGACGATGTATAGAAATCAATAAATAAATATTAAATAATATCAATAACGCTATACAAGAGCATAAATAATATGGACACTGGTAAACAGTAAATATAAAGTGACTAATGTGTGTTTACTGCTTGAAAGCAGTAATGTGCAAAAATCAAGTGACTTATTGTGCAGAAATTGCTAAACATCACATATGAGCAGTAGTGGTGGTACTCCCAATGTAAAATACAATGATGACCAGAGTAAAAAATATATATCAAATATATAAACAGTAAATATAGTTCATAGGCACATGTGCAAAAAGTTGTGAGAAAAAATAAATAAATGGTGCAGGTGGGATTCTGATCTGGGATTTCCAGCAGTATAAGGTGCAGAGTGCAGATCTAAAGGTGCTAATTATCTTCAATATAGTGGCACTGTGATCAAAGTGCTGTAAATCTTCGGTGCTGATTGTCACCTGTGGGTGTACTAACTTCTTACCTTACTGCTGTAAGGTAAGCAGCATTGGAGAGAAAACAGGGAGGTTAATGGTCACTCCAGGGGGGGGTTTGATCCCCGATGAAGTCACATGACGGTGACGATACGCGTCGTATATACGGACACCGGAAGTGACGTCCTGGACGCGAGCTCGCTGCTCGTCTCATACAACATACTGTATATTGATTTTTTTTTTGTTTACAAACTATTTTATTAGGTGCAAAAGGTGGTACAAAAATAGTACAAAAATATGTCGAAACATTGACAGTAATAACAAGTTTTACATATGTAACATTGTAAGATACAAATGATTGAGTTAGTAGTCTTAGTTATGGTACAAACATTTTGATTATGGTATATAGTACATTATTACGAATAGACTGGTGCTTTATGTGTAGACATTCTCAGGATGGATTAAAAAGGATATGGAATGTTTATACCACGGATCCCATTTTTTATTATATAAATGGATGGTGTTCTGAATTGTATGAAATATTTTTTCCATAAGGTTGATGTTGTTAATTCTAGTTTTTAAATGTTCTAAAGGAACTGATTGGGATTTCCAATGATATGCAATTAACCAGTGAATTGCAACACAGATTGTATGTACTAATCTAGTATTGTGCGTAGAGAGACCGATAACAGGTGCGAATAAGAGACAACTGTGTGGGGTAAGGACAATGTTGTTATTTGAGATTATAGAGGTGAACCTTTCTAACTGTTTCCAAATATGTGTAATCTTATTACAGTCCCAAAATATGTGTATGTATGACCCAGGGGTATCACAGCCTCTGAAGCATGTTTGTGGTGTTGTGGGGAATATGGAGTGTAGTTTGACTGGGGTATAGTACCATCTGGTGAATAGTTTCATTGCTGTCTCCTTAACTCTGTATATTGAATTTAAATGTGAGTAATATTTCTCTTTGTGTATTCAATAAACCATTTACCGAAATACTACACTAGAAGCCCCTTAGTTCCTCCTTATTACCATGGCTGTTGCATGCTGAGCGGTGCCTGGTTTATACCCCATGAAGAGCCATCCAGACCCAGTACCATATAGGCTACACAAACCTATGGAAAGACAGAGGAAGAGTGCTTAGGAGATCCACCCCCCCCTGGAGTGACCATCCACCTCCCTGTTTTCTCTCCAATGCTGCTTACCTTACAGCAGTAAGGTAAGAAGTTAGTACACCCACGGGTGACAATCAGCACCGAAGATTTACAGCACTTTGATCACAGTGCCACTATATTAAAGATAATCAGCACCTTTAGATCTGCACATTATACTGCTGGTAATCCCAGATTAGAATCCCAGCTGCACCATTTATTTATTTTTTCTCACAATTTTTTGCACATGTGCCTATGAACTATTTTTACTGTTTATATATTTGATATATATTTTTTACTCTGGTCATCATTGTATTTTACATTGGGAGTACCACCACTACTGCTCATATGTGATGTTTAGTAATTTCTGCACAATAAGTCACCTGAATATTTTTGCACATTACTGCTTTCAAGCAGTAAACGCACATTAGTCAATTTATATTTACTGTTCACCAGTGTCCATATTATTTATGCTCACGTATAGCGTTATTGATATTATTTAATATTTATTTATTGATTTCTATACATCGTCCACTAGTGATACCTCAACATATTTATGATCACATACCTGGGAGCGCAACACCACCTATTGATTTTTATACATTTTACCCTGGGCAGCGTTTGACCCTTTCGGTGTTTGCTGCACCCTGTTCGCTTTATTTCTCATCTCCACATTGGCGCGGGAATACTCTTATTTTTAATCCTCATGTCATGAACAGGTGTGACCAGATTGTGTGGACTGCAAAGAGGAAACCAAAACACATGTAAAAGTAAAATAAGAATAATGTTTATTCAAGATAAGTGATATATAAATAAGTATAATACAATAAAATAGTGCAGCGCAAAATAAATGAAATAAAGGATAAACCGCAGAAATAAAATGAGTCCAGAAGGGAATCCAAATAAATCTCAGTATAAAGTGCTAGTGCAAAATAGCAGCTTCCTAAAAAATGGTGACACAATCCAGAGAAAGATCTGTGATGGTGATCAGTCCAGGAAGGAATCCAAATAAATCACAATATAAAGTGCTAGTGCAAAATAGCAGCTTCTAGTGACAAATGGTGACACAATCCAGAGAAATATCTGTGGTGGTGATCCCTTCACAAAGAGTAATGATGGCCTCTCACCTCCCTGCTTCGACCTATAATAGGTCACAAAGCAGTATGCAGCTAAGTAAAACTCTGGTCTCCAACCGTCAGGAATCGATCACAAACGCTAACAACCAGGTCCACAATGGAATCCAGCATACATAGGATGAAAAGAAGGGGACAACCTAGTGCTCTCTGTATTGAATTTAAATTTATTGCACAAGCAGAAAAGTAGGAAAAACACACTAACATTAACCTGCACTCAGTCCCGAGTGCCGGCGTTGTAGGTATTAAGATCCAAAATGGCCGCGGGTGATCTTAATACCTACAACGCCGGCACTCGGGACTGAGTGCAGGTTAATGTGAGTGTGTTTTTCCTACTTTTCTGCTTGTGCAATAAATTTAAATTCAATACAGAGAGCACTAGGTTGTCCCCTTCTTTTCATCCTATGTATGCTGGATACCATTGTGGACCTGGTTGTTAGCGTTTGTGATCGATTCCTGACGGTTGGAGACCAGAGTTTTACTTAGCTGCATACTGCTTTGTGACCTATTATAGGTCGAAGCAGGGAGGTGAGAGGCCATCATTACTCTTTGTGAAGGGATCACCACCACAGATATTTCTCTGGATTGTGTCACCATTTGTCACTAGAAGCTGCTATTTTGCACTAGCACTTTATATTGTGATTTATTTGGATTCCTTCCTGGACTGATCACCATCACAGATCTTTCTCTGGATTGTGTCACCATTTTTTAGGAAGCTGCTATTTTGCACTAGCACTTTATACTGAGATTTATTTGGATTCCCTTCTGGACTCATTTTATTTCTGCGGTTTATCCTTTATTTCATTTATTTTGCGCTGCACTATTTTATTGTATTATGCTTATGAGGTATTTTTTGAATTAACCTAAGTTGCAGCAGGCATTTTTCTATTTATTATTACTTGTTATTCTGACAGCGCTGAGTACTTTCTTTTTATATATAAATAAGTAGACACCCCAAAATACAAACAGTGCTCAGCCAACAAACAGAAACCCACAGACAACAGATAATATATACAGGCACAGGGAAGTACCGAAATCAAACACGTTAGCCAGGCCAGGATCATACACAGAAGATCAGCAGATAACAAGGGCAGTTCCAGAATCACAAACGTTAGCCAGGCCAGGGTCATACACGGAAGATCAGCAGATGAACAAGGGCAGGACTGGAGAGGGAGAATAAGGATGGGAAAGGCTACAAGGGAACAGGAACACAGGATAGGATCGGATACGGATGCAGGTTCGGGTACGGATGCAGATAACAGGTTCAGATGCAGGTAACAGGGCGCATGGGAGAAAGATACCAAGGCCAGCGTGTAAGGGCTGGCCAGGTATTTATAAAACTGCCAGTGATTGGCCTCATGTGACAGCTGAGCGCAGAAAGTGCTGTCTGCTCCACACTGCCGGGATCCATCCGCTGGTGGACCGCCAGTACTGCAGCCCAAAGATGACATAACACCAGCAGGGAAAGTCTCTCCTGACAGTTACAAGCTGCCAGGAGACACCTGCTGGTGGACCACAGTACTGCACGCCAAATGATGGATCTTACCAGCGGACGGATCCTTTCCTGACACCTCACATTAACCCAGCCCAGGACCTCCCTACCAATCCTCCATACGGAACTGGAATGCTATGGAGCCCTATCGGGGTATAAAATAAACACATCTAAATCAGAAGCCCTTCCACTTAATACACCAGAAGAAGAGGTAGAACACTTAAGATCCAACTTCCCCTACAGCTGGAAGACCACCGCCTTAAAATACTTGGGGGTCAATATTACCCCAAAGTACTCCACCCTCTTTCAGGAAAAATCCCCCCCCCCCTATTCCAAAACATCAGAAGCCTCCTACAACAATGGAAAAAGCACCACATTTCCCTATTAGACAGATTGCATCAGTGAAGATGACAATCCTCCCAAAATTACTATATCTCTTTCAAACCCTACCTGTCCCTGTCCCCTATAGCCAATTAAAGCACATACAAGCCTAGCTCTTGCAATACACAGAGAACTATAGAAGACACAGGATCCCGCGCTCGGTACTGCAGGCGGCCAGGTCAGATGGGGGACTAGCCTTCCCCAACCTTAGTCGGTACTATCAGGCGGCGCAACTGAAGGCCATCACCTCCTGGTTCACACTCAGATCCTATAATAAGTGGACCGAAATAGAGAAACTGTGGCTGGCCCCAATACACCCAAACAGTTTATTATGGAGTGCAAACTTGGAGGTGGACCCCGCACGGCTACTTGACCCTATGACACAGCTAAGAAAGCTGTGGCGCAAACTGTCACAACAACACAAACTATCCTCGGATAGCTCACGCCTGACCTCCTTTACCTGCAACCCCAAAATGCCAGACTGCTTAACCCACCAGATGTCCTCCCCCTGGACTACGAGAAACCTTTTCCATTATGGAAGTTTGGTAGACCCCCGCACACGTAAACTGAAATCCTTTGCGGACTTAAAGACTAAACAAGTATTCTATTGGTATCTCCAAATTCGCCACTATGCCTTGACATTCGCACCAAACTTGCAATTTTCCCCACCCACACCTTTTGAAAACCTTATTTTAGCAGGTTCGGCCCAGAGAGGCCTGATCTCTGACATTTATAAAATTCTTAACGAACGGCTCATTGCAACAATGGGCAAGCATGCATACATGCTCAAGTGGCAAAAGGCTTTGGGTGAGGAGATACCCATGGATCAGTGGAGGACTATATGGACCCAAGCGTCCAAGAGCTCGATTTGCATGCTCTGTAAAGAAAATTCCTATAAAGTTTTATACTTCTGGTACATGACCCCAGATGTGCTCCATGCCATCTACCCGACTAGTTCAGACCACTGCTGGCGCTGCATGGGAGCCAAGGGAACACTATTCCACATTTACTGGGAATGCCCACAGATAGTCCCCTTTTGGATCTCGGTCCAGCAACTATTGACCCGCCTCCTTGAGCCCCTAAGTTCTTCCTGCTGGGACTATTGCCACTGAAAGCACCAGCCCCACAGAAGAAATTAGTTAGGCACGTCCTTACCGCAGCACGCTGCCTGGTGGCGCTGCATTTGAAACGTAGCTCCCCTCCCCCCGAAGGAGCCCTATATTCTAGGATAAGGGATGTAGAATTAATGGAAAAAATTACAGCGAGAATTCAGGATCGCCTGCACACAATCTGGTCTGGGACTTGTGGCACCGCCAGGAGGAACAAAGAGATCCGGACACTAGCGTAAGCTGACGACAATCTATCATACCCCCCTTTCCTTCCCTTTCTCTTTTTCCTTTCTTTTCTTCCCCCTCTCCCCCCTTTACCAGGAGTGCTCACACTACCACTAACTTTACAAGTTACAAGTTAAAAGGTTTGATTGATAGCAACATGAGTAATTGTCCAAATAACCTGACTTATACTGTGAAAAACGCGGATACCAGAAAGAGAGTAGCTATGTATTCAGGAAGTAACACATCTGTGTAAGTTAAGAAAATATGCCTTTATTGTACAACTTGAATGAGTACTGCATTTAAACTGTATCTGAAATAATATTTATAATAATACTAAGCATTTAGTCGGTTTGCACACAGTTTGTGCAGAGCCAGCTTTCTAGTGTAACCTCTGTCTCACAGAAAGCATGGCTCTGCACCTGATCGTTTGCACATGTCACTGTTGGTCTATTTCAATGTATACATGTCTGTGATTAGTTCTTTTGAAAGAATAAAAATGTCTGATTGGCTGTCTGTGAAGACACCATCTCCTTTTATTACTCATGTTGTTTGTATTAACGGACCCTGTTGGAAGGGTTACTGTTTGTCATTTCCTGTGATGTCACTTCCCATGTAAGAAGTGATTGGCTGGAATCTGCACTTCCTGTTTGTGAAAGCTTTTGTAATAATAAAAGGCCATGCTGGCTAGTGTGAGTCAGTTATGCTGACAGAACAGAGAACTTAAGGATGGTCGTGTCTGTTTACTTGGATGAGTGGGTTTTTAGGTAAGATGCATTATATCATGAGACGAAATGTTATTATTAGAAACAGGAATTTTGTTTGTGTGCTCTGCGTACAACCAAATTTTGCTGACAACTGTCCAACCTGATTCCTATACTGACCACTACACTACACTGAACACTATACTGTCCACTACACTACACTGACCAACCTGATTCCTACACTGACCAACCTGATTCCCACTAGGGATGAGCCGAACACCCCCGGTTCGGTTTGCAGCAGAACATGCGAACAGGAAAAAAATTAGTTTGAACACGCGAACACCGTTAAAGTCTATGGGACACGAACATGAAAAATCAAAAGTGCTAATTTTAAAGGCTTATATGCAAGTTATTGTCATAAAAAGTGTTTGTGGACCTAGGTTCTGCCCCAGGGGACATGTATCAATGCAAAAAAATGTAGCAGTGATTTTAATAATGCTTAAAGTGAAACAATAAAAGTGAAATATTCCTTTACATTTCGTACCTGGGGGGGTGTCTATAGTATGCTGTAAAGTGGCACATGTTTCCAGTGTTTACAACAGCCAGAGAGCAAAATGACATTTCTAAAGGAAAAAAAGTAATTTAAAAGTACTCGCTGCTATAATGAATTGTTGGTCCCGGCAATACACATAAAAGTCATTGAAAAAAACGTCATGGGATTCCCCCACAGTCAATTACCAGACCCAAAAAAGTGTGAAAATGGTAAAAAAAACACTTTTCATCTTTTTCTTCTCTCACTCGGACGGACCAAAGAAATAAAAAAAAAAGGTGCACGCCGCCACCATCAACATGGGGACAAGGTGTTTTGGGGGTACCCCAAAGCACCCTCCCCATGTTGAGGGCATGTGGCCTGGTACGGTTCAGGAGGGGGGCGCTCTCTCGTCCCCCCTTTTTTCCTGCAGCCTGCTCGGTCACGTGGTATGGTATGGATACCAAAAAGGGGGACCCCAAACACCTTTTTTTGGCAATACCATGCATATAAGCCTTTAAAATTAGCACTTTTGATTTCTCCCATAGACTTTTAAAGGGTGTTCCGTGGCTTTTCGAATTTGCCGCGAACACCCCAAAGTGTGATTCCTACACTGACCACTACACTACACTGTCCAACCTCATTCCTATTGTTAGGTACCTGGTGGCGAGCCTGGCTTGACGGAAGGAGACCTCTCATACGACTCTGGTTCAGGGTCCACTGAAGTGAAGACAGATGTAGAGACAGATGAAAAACTTGATGCAGGATCCGTCAGCCAAGAAGACAGACAGTCCATGAGTCTTTTCCTGGAGCGGCAAGGCTTGTAGGCTGGCAAAGGTGGCATCGACAAAACAGCTGCATGCCCCGAAATCAATAATGGCATTGGTGCGGATTGTCCTTCCCTGGAGCTGCAACGAGAGGGGAAGAGCCAGGTAAGTGGTACTGACTGGACAAGGTGCAGGGTTAGTAGAGACAGATGAAAGGCACTTACGTGTCTTGGCCAGGCAGTTGTTTACATAGTGTCCTGAACCACCGCAATAGAGGCCCAGATTTAACTGTCGGCGCCTGGCGCGCTCTTCAGGGGACAGGGTAGAGCGCATAAGTCCAATTTGCATAGGCTCTGAGCTGTCAAAAGCAGGGCTGGCCGGAACTGTAGCAGGAGCAGGTAGGTAGCGGGAAGCAGGGGTTGGAGCCCTCGCAACCATCCAAGCCGGGCGGTTTGGTTGGGAGGAACGTTCAGCTCGGCGTTCCAGGAGCCGGCGGTCCAACTGGATGGTGATGGTGATCAGCTCCTCCAGGGACTCTGGGACCCCCACTCGGGCCAGTTCATCTTTCAGACCCTCAGATAGGCCCATGCGGAACTGATGCCTGAGAGCTGAGTCATTCCACTGGGTGTCCGCTCCAGCGCCTAAAGTCAGTAATATAGTCCTCGGCCATTCTACGGCCTTGTTGGAGCGCGGACAAAGCAGCTTCGGCTGTGGCGGTTCTCTGAGGGTTATTGTAGAGTTGCGCCATTGCCTGGAAGAAGGTAGCAAGGTCTTGGGTCTGTGGACTGTTTGCTCCCAAAAGGCGGTGGGCCCAGGACTGAGGCTCCACCTGCAACAAGGATACCACGAACCCCACCTTGGTGGCTTCTAAAGAGAAGGTCCTGGGTTGGAGGGCGAAGTACAGCTGGCAGGCATCCCGGAAGGTGGGGAATTTAGACCGATCTCCCGAGAACCTCTCTGGAATGGGCACTCTTGGCTCTGGAGGAAGCATCACAACTGTAGGCTGAGAGGTGGACTGCACCGGAGGTGAAGGGGTTGCAGATGCCATAGGGCTGGAAAGATGCTGCACCTGTCCTTCCAGCTTGGCATAGCCTTCCTGCAGGGACTTCACTGCTTGGGTGAGAGCTGCAAGGTGGGTGCAAATCTCCTGCATGGCGGAGGCTCCTTCCGCAGGCTCGTCATCTGGGCTGTTCGTACTGTTAGGTACCTGGTGGCGAACCTGGCTTGACGGAAGGAGACCTCTCATACGACTCTGGTTCAGGGTCCACTGAAGTGAAGACAGTGGTCCCGTGAGCGCAGCGGGGTAGGAGTGTCCGTCGAGTGGGGTCAGCTGAGGCAGGATGGATGCTGACGCTGGTCCTCCGGATTATGGGAACTGCAGCAGGTGGTACAGCAGGCAGGGGTCAGATGACCGGAGAGAGAGGCAGACACTGGAGCAGTAGCAGCAGCAGGACCTGTGCAGGGAGAGAGGCACACTCGGACGGCAAGAGGTAGTCAGACAGGCCAGGTCACAACGTAAGGCAGACAGGCATAAACGGCAGGCAGAAGGATGGTCAAGGACAGGCAGAGGTTCAGCAGCAGGTAACACAAGTCCAGAAGCAGGGTCAGGCCAGCCGGGGTCAAGGAGCAGAGAGGGCAGCAGAGTTAACAAAGCCGGATCGGGTTTCAGGAATGCAGGCAAACATAGGCAGATATCAGGGGAACTCAGGTTCAGAGCTGCAGACAAACAGCACTGTAGGGCTGCAGCCGTCCGCCTTAAAAAGGGACACTGGCGCCAAACAGCGCTAACCGTGCACGTGGACGCACACGGGCGCGCGCACCCGCTATTTGCGCACGGGGGCGCGCCCGCGGGTCGGACGCGCGCGTGCACGCACCCGCGCTGATGCCTGGGGGGGTCAGAAATGGCTGCGCGCATGCGTGCGCGCAAATTGGTCTGCTCAGGGCGGCCAGGACCCTGACACCTATACTGACTATATAGAGGGGTATGGAAAAGCTAAGGGGGGTACCTCGTCCTAGAATTATGTATAGAAAACGAACAAGGGGGGTTTTTAGCCAACCTAACGGACTATCACGGTACCTGAACAGACGTATGTCTAAATACAAAAGATTAATTCTAAATAATTTTTATTAACACATAGTATACATAAAACATGTCACATATAATAAAAAAAGGGGTTATTGCAATCCAAGAATGTGCATATACATACAAATAGAAATAAATCAGAATGTTGAAACAAACTTGCTGATTAAATTCTGGTTGACGCGTTTCGCTTACAGCTTCTTCAGAACCAGAATATAGCAGTTCGTATATCTGTAGTATATATCAAGGAGACATGAGAGTTGTTCATGAATGGATTGACAGATTTTATGTGTTTAGATCATTGATCAAAATTCAAACAATTTCAACAGGCATGGGCTGTTTAAAGTCTAAAATGTTGCCTACCTTCCAATTTTTGTTGACAAGGTAGGACCTATTATATGTCAGCTGTACCCAATTAATTACCTAAAATTGAGTCTCTAGGGATAACCATCAAAGACTCGCCGAGTTTGGGGTCCGAGACCAGCAAACAAGGCATGGGCTGTACGTGGAAAAGAAAAGAAAAAGGGAAAAAAAAAAAATTATATTTTTTAGAAAAGAATCATAAAAAACGAAAACAAGAAAACCAATAGAAATTCTTTGATGTGGTCAACAAGTGACCAGTCCCACATGAAGATAATAAATCCTATATACACATATATATATATATATACATAAGAGATATACTCACATAAAAAAGAAGAAATGAGCAGTACTAGAAAATAGGTGTGCCGGAGCTGGCCAGTAGCGTGGTGGTATGGAAGAGAGTAAACCTGCAATGCTGGCGTCCTGTAATTTATAGTGATAATATCAAGGATAAGTAACAATGCACTGGCTTCCAATTACAAAGGCACTCTGTATATAAATTTTCAGCCAACTGTCAAACAAAAGGGATAGTTTACATAGCCTTCTGTAAATGTGGAGCGTTTTATGTAGGGAAAACCTTCAGAAACTTCTGGAGGAGAATCTATGATCACATCTATTACATACGAAAAAATTTACTCTATACACCAATAGGGCGACATGTAGCTATGTACCATAGGAATGACACATCCATGGTTTGCTTCACAGCCCTGGAGCATGTGATGGAGGACCCTAGAGGGGGCAATATAGACAAAAAACTACTGCAGCGCGAAGCCAGATGGATCTTCAAGCTAAATGCCACAAGGGCCCCTGGCTTAAATGACTCCCTCAGCTTCCGACCCTTCCTATGATCCTCGCAAATCCTTCTTTCGATTCCCTCTCCGTATACCCCGATTCCCCCCTCCCTGTACCTTGGGGATAATTCGTTTAAACCAGGGGCCCCCGGTCGAAAGGATGTAACAAATCCTTTGACCCCTTCTATGACCAGGGCAAACCCATCCCTTGAACCCCCCTTTCTGAGCCCTCGACAACTGGGACAATTTTTTCTTTCTCCTCACTTGACCAAAAGGTTCCATTTGTGGTGGGGATATAGTCTGGTCTGTTTATCTATGGACTCTTTATAATGAAGCAGACAGTTTGAAGCATCACTAACTTTTTTTAAAAAAAATTAAAAAATAGGTTGTCTTCTATTTATATACATGTTGTCATCTTATGTAATGTGCATACGTTATTTGTTTTTGACTTTTCTGTTGTTTATGTATAGAGGACATGAGGAGATTGGATTGAGTGGAATGCCAAGACAAATGTGTGGCAGATATCTCACATGGGGCCCATCCGGGACATCAATCGCTTAGATTGGCAATACGAATCCAGCAAAATACCCGGGATAATGAGCACATTTTTTGAACTCCCTCTGGCTTGGATATTAACAGGCAGAATGGAAGGTATTCTTACCGAACCATTGCTGCCTCGGTGGAGGCGTTGCGGTGGTGGTGTCGGAGGAGTCTCTTTCCCTCTTTAAAAAAAAGTCTCTTTAAAAATAAATATAAATAAATATAGTTAAAAAAAAAAAAAAATATAAAGAAAAAAATAAATATAAAGAAAAAATTAACAATTCTTTTCAACATTAACAGCCCATGTCAAGAGATGTAAAACGGGGAAAGAGACTCCTCCGACACCACCACCGCAACGCCTCCACCGAGGCAGCAATGGTTCGGTAAGAATACCTTCCATTCTGCCTGTTAATATCCAAGCCAGAGGGAGTTCAAAAAATGTGCTCATTATCCCGGGTATTTTGCTGGATTCGTATTGCCAATCTAAGCGATTGATGTCCCGGATGGGCCCCATGTGAGATATCTGCCACACATTTGTCTTGGCATTCCACTCAATCCAATCTCCTCATGTCCTCTATACATAAACAACAGAAAAGTCAAAAACAAATAACGTATGCACATTACATAAGATGACAACATGTATATAAATAGAAGACAACCTATTTTTTAAATTTTTTTAAAAAAAAGTTAGTGATGCTTCAAACTGTCTGCTTCATTATAAAGAGTCCATTGATAAACAGACCAGACTATATCCCCACCACAAATGGAACCTTTTGGTCAAGTGAGGAGAAAGAAAAAATTGTCCCAGTTGTCGAGGGCTCAGAAAGGGGGGTTCAAGGGATGGGTTTGCCCTGGTCATAGAAGGGGTCAAAGGATTTATTACATCCTTTCGACCGGGGGCCCCTGGTTTAAACGAATTATCCCCAAGGTACAGGGAGGGGGGAATCGGGGTATACGGAGAGGGAATCGAAAGAAGGATTTGCGAGGATCATAGGAAGGGTCGGAAGCTGAGGGAGTCATTTAAGCCAGGGGCCCTTGTGGCATTTAGCTTGAAGATCCATCTGGCTTCGCGCTGCAGTAGTTTTTTGTCTATATTGCCCCCTCTAGGGTCCTCCATCACATGCTCCAGGGCTGTGAAGCAAACCATGGATGTGTCATTCCTATGGTACATAGCTACATGTCGCCCTATTGGTGTATAGAGTAAATTTTTTCGTATGTAATAGATGTGATCATAGATTCTCCTCCAGAAGTTTCTGAAGGTTTTCCCTACATAAAACGCTCCACATTTACAGAAGGCTATGTAAACTATCCCTTTTGTTTGACAGTTGGCTGAAAATTTATATACAGAGTGGCTTTGTAATTGGAAGCCAGTGCATTGTTACTTATCCTTGATATTATCACTATAAATTACAGGACGCCAGCATTGCAGGTTTACTCTCTTCCATACCACCACGCTACTGGCCAGCTCCGGCACACCTATTTTCTAGTACTGCTCATTTCTTCTTTTTTATGTGAGTATATTTCTTATGTATATATATATATATATATATATATATATGTATATATAGGATTTATTATCTTCATGTGGGACTGGTCACTTGTTGACCACATCAAAGAATTTCTATTGGTTTTCTTGTTTTCGTTTTTTATGATTCTTTTCTAAAAAATATAATTTTTTTTTTTTTCCCTTTTTCTTTTCTTTTCCACGTACAGCCCATGCCTTGTTTGCTGGTCTCGGACCCCAAACTCGGCGAGTCTTTGATGGTTATCCCTAGAGACTCAATTTTAGGTAATTAATTGGGTACAGCTGACATATAATAGGTCCTACCTTGTCAACAAAAATTGGAAGGTAGGCAACATTTTAGCTTCGGGAGTAGTCCACTTCGAGCAATATTGTTCAGTGGACAGTAACAATTTTGATTTATTTTATTTGTATTTGTATTAAACCTTTTTTTATTATAAATATTACTATTAATAAAAATTATTTATTATATTTTTTGTTTCTATGTTTCAACTTTTGTTTTTGCTTCATCTCTTTTGTCCATAGATAGGATATTGGCTTTTGCCCATAAATAGGATATTGGCTTTTCCTTTAGAGAAAATTCAACAATGACGGACTATACTGGTTCTGAATGGGATGGGCTTATGTCGAGGATACATAAAGAATGTGGGGATGATCATGGAATTGAACTGGAAATTGAGGTACTAATAACAAAATTGAGACAGGCCCTCGAAAGGAAATCTAACCTGTTTTGGCAGGTGAAATTTCTGGAGAGATACTTCAAGGAAGGCCTGAATCCTCAGGGTCTGAGAATTCAGGTCTTCCCAAATCTTTGGGAGACCAACTTGGACTTCAAACAAAAATGGGAATCCAACTTACAGGAATGCACATCCAAAATGATGTTAGCATTAATTGAACACTATAATAAGGATATAAAGGACCTCGATATCGAGATTATAGAATTTCAGAAACAAAATGTATCTCTATGTGCTCACCCCAAATTTTTGGAAAAGGATAAATCTTTAAAAGAATACTTGGAGAAATATAATAAAGATCTCATATATAAAAAGGATGTGAAATTCATTAGAGATAAAATGGCATTCAATGGGAAATATGCTTATAGATGGCCCCAAAGGGGAGGGAAACAAGGAAGAAAGAACCAGAGAAAACAGGAACGAAATACGGACAAAACCCAGTCACAAAGTGACGGGGATTTTAGAGACGGCACTGACTCTGATTCGTCAAATTTCTCAAATTTCTCTTACTCAGCCCGTCCAAATCAATCCTCTCTCCCTACACGTGGTAGAGGTAGACAGAGAGGATCAAGGAAGAGGCAAACGACAGGCGATAATGGTAACAAAGGGGGAAAAGATAAAAAACTAAAGGATTACCCCAGTGATGGACACGAGAACCATGATGTGAGAGCGGGTGGTCTAATGGGGATAGACCCCCGCATTCCGACCTCAGGCGAATTTCCCGATACAGAACCCCTGACAGGAGCCAATAGAACCCCCCTGTTCCCACCATCAACTCCCCTCCCAGGCTTTAATACTGCAAGAAACGGAGGTGCGATTTCCAAAAATCTAAAAGAAAAGGTTTTTCAATTGTTTCCCCCCACACAGGACCCTCCAAATCGCTCTACAGCTCCGCAGAATCTGGAGAGATTTGCGTACAAAGACCGATAGAGGACCAGTTACAAGTTATTAATTTATCTTCAAAATCCCTATCACAAATGGAATTAGAGGTTCTGGGTCTAGGCCTAAGCTTCTGTCCTTCATCTTATACCAACAGTTTTGAGGTCGTTAAGGACCTCAATTTATTTGCCAGAAGACTTACCTATAAATTTATGTTTGACGATGAAAGGAAAAAGAAAAAACAAGAGTATATTGAGTTTGAAAAATGGAAGGGATTTACAGTTAGGGACTTCCTTGCCCTCAAGGACCTGATGGACCTCTTAGATGAAAGTGAAGAATCCCAGGGTGGTCCTGCAGAGGGGGCTTCCCCGCTCGTCTCGGGGGACCCCCCTCAGGCAATTCCACCCAGGGAAATACCTAAATTTTTAAACAAATCAACTAACTTCCCTTCCCTAAAAACGAATCCCAGCATCTGGACCTTCTTACAACAAGTAACTAACGAAGTTAAAAAAATAGACTTCAGGTCACAGAAAACAAAAAATTTAACGTCAGAACAACAACTTGTGATTTCCCAACTCCAAGATAATAAGGACATTACAATAAAAATGGCAGATAAGGGAGGAAATGTTGTAATAATGGATACCAAAAACTATAGACAAATGTGTTTAGACATCCTATCCAATAAAGAATGGTACAGCCTCATTCCCTACGAAAAAATAATAACCTTCAATGGAGACTACGAGATTCTGATTACCCGAGCATTCAATGAGGGAATAATCGATAAAGACATATTTGAGGCCCTTAAAACCACCTATCCAAGAGTTCCATCCTTCTATTCACTCCCTAAGACTCACAAAAATATTAAAAAACCTCCGGGACGCCCGATTATATCGGGTATAGGGGCTAAAAGTGAAAAGGGCAGCAGATTAGTGAATGCCTTTTTACGTCCTTTTGTGACGCAACTTCCTTCTTATTTACAGGACACCCTAGCGCTCCTACGAGTCTTGCATAACAAAAAGGTCTCCCCAACTAGTTTTCTAGTTGCGATTGATGTGGAGGCCCTATATTGTAGCATCCCTCATTCTCTGGGATTAATGGTTGTGGAAAGCTTTTTTAGGGATAGTGATCCGATACGGAGGCCATATAATACATTTATACTGGAGCTATTAAAGCACATCCCAACAAAGAATGTCTTTTCTTTTGACGACTCCCACTACCTCCAGGTACAGGGAGTAGTGATGGGGACATGCTGTGCCCCATCCTACGCTAACTTGTACCTGGGGGGGTGGGAGCGTTCCTTGTTCACCAATCCCAACCTATCGATGTATCTAGCCAGCATATCTTGCTGGTATAGATACATCGACGACATTTTTTTGGTATGGGAGGCAAGTGTGGAGGATTTGAGGGAATTCATAAGGGTACTTTCCATCAATGACTTTAACCTTAGGTTCACGATGGAATTTAGCTCGGAGTCACTACCGTTTCTAGATCTTACCATACAAAAACAAGAAGATGGAACAATTCTGACATCTCTTTATAGAAAGAAAACGGCTGGCAATACCATCCTCCATGCAAGTAGTTCACACCCTCAAGCCTTAATTAGGAGCATCCCCTATTCCCAGTATTTACGTCTGAGGAGAAACTGCTCAACAGAGGAAGCTTTCAGAATGGAAGCTAACCTGTTGAAAGCACGGCTACAGACACGGGGCTATAGCAAGACCACCTTAAAAAAGGCATTTAAGAAGGCCCTGGATAGGGACAGAGTTGATTTGCTTTTTGGGGACAGACGTAATAAAAAGCAAGGGAATACTACCCGAGTTATAACTACGTACTCCAGTAATCACGTTGATATACGAAATATCATTGGCAACCATTGGCACCTCCTAACAGGAGATAGGATTGTAGGAAAATACATTGGGGCTACACCCCAAATTACTTATAAGAAATGCCAATCTCTTAAAGATAGGTTGGTACACACCCACTTTCAAGGGCACGTTGAACATGAAGTAGATATCCCAGGAATGTTTAAATGTCATTATTGTGATTACTGTGATTGGGTGTTGGAGGGATCGTCCTATACACTCCCTAATGGAGAAACACATACTATTAAATTTTCAGCCAACTGTCAAACAAAAGGGATAGTTTACATAGCCTTCTGTAAATGTGGAGCGTTTTATGTAGGGAAAACCTTCAGAAACTTCTGGAGGAGAATTTATGATCACATCTATTACATACGAAAAAATTTACTCTATACACCAATAGGGCGACATGTAGCTATGTACCATAGGAATGACACATCCATGGTTTGCGTCACAGCCTGGAGCATGTGATGGAGGACCCTAGACAATATATAGACAATATAATATATATAATATAGACAAAAAACTACTACAGCGCGAAGCCAGGTGGATCTTTAAGCTAAATGCCACAAGGGCCCCTGGCTTAAATGACTCCCTCAGCTTCCGACCCTTCCTATGATCCTCGCAAATCCTTCTTTCGATTCCCTCTCCGTATACCCCGATTCCCCCCTCCCTGTACCTTGGGGATAATTTGTTTAAACCAGGGGCCCCCGGTCGAAAGGATGTAATAAATCCTTTGACCCCTTCTATGACCCGGGCAAACCCATCCCTTGAACCCCCCTTCCTGAGCCCTTGACAACTGGGACAATTTTTTCTTTCTCCTCACTTGACCAAAAGGTTCCATTTGTGGTGGGGATATAGTCTGGTCTGTTTATCTATGGACTCTTTATAATGAAGCAGACAGTTTGAAGCATTATCAACTATTTTTTTAAAAAAAATCTTTTTTTTTTATTTACATACATTTTGTCACGTTATGTAATGTGCATATGGTAAATGTTTTTTGTTTTTCTGTTTTTTATGTATAGAGGACATGAGGAGATTGTCTTGAGTGGAATGCCAAGACAAATGTGTGGCAGAGATCTCACATGGGGCCCATCCGGGACATCAATCGCTTAGATTGGCAATACGAATCCAGCTAAATACCCGGGATAATGAGCACATTTTTTGAACTCCCTCTGGCTTGGATATTAACAGGCAGAATGGAAGGTATTCTTACCGAACCATTGCTGCCTCGGTGGAGGCGTTGCGGTGGTGGTGTCGGAGGAGTCTCTTTCCCTTTTTTTTAAACCATCTTTAGACATGGGCTGTTAATGTTTTAAAAGAATGAATTTTTTTTTGATTTTTTTGCATTATTTTTTTTTTTTCAACATTCTGATTTATTTCTATTTGTATGTATATGCACATTCTTGGATTGCAATGACCCCTTTTTTTATTATATGTGACATGTTTTATGTATACTATGTGTTAATAAAAATTATTTAGAATTAATCTTTTGTATTTAGACATACGTCTGTTCAGGTACTGTGATAGTCCGTTAGGTTGGCTAAAAAACCCCCCTTGTTCGTTTTCTATACCTATACTGACTACTACACTGACCACTATACTGTCCACTACACTACACTGACCACTACACTGACCACTATATTGTCCACTACAATGTCCAACTTGATTACTATACTGACCACTACACTACACTGACCAACCTGATTCCTACACTGACCACTACACTACACTGTCCAACCTGATTCCTATACTGACTACTACCCTGTCCACCACACTACACTGTCCACTACACTGTCCACTATACTGTCCACTACACTTCACTGACCACTATACTGTCCACTACACTTCACTGACCACTATACTGTCCACTACACTTCACTGACCACTATACTACACTGACCACTATACTGTTCACTACACTACACTGACCACTATACTGTCCACTACACTGTCAAATACACTACACTGTCCTACCTGCAGTATTCCTATACTGACACTACACGGTGCTGCTCTTCTACTCTCTCTGGCTGCTCCCTCTCCCCAGACCGTGTCCATCCCCCCGGAGCCAGCAACATGACTCTGCTCCCACAAGGGAGTCTACTCTCAACTTCTTTTTGAAGGATTACCACACTGCCCACAGAGCTCCCACAAGCAGGGGGGTTGCTAGGATTATGATGAATTGGGGCACCCCTGGGCACTCAAAGGACAAGAATAATATGGTGTCAATTGAATAATAGGGTTGACGATGGCAGAAAATACCTTGATGAATTTCCTGTAGAAATTCGCAAAACCTATAAAACGCTGGATGCCCTTTTTATCTGCCGGTGCCGGCCAGTCTAGTACAGCGGCCACCTTCTGGGGGTCCATTCTGATCCCCGCTGGGGAAATCTCGAGTCCAAGGAATTGGATCTCCTGCTGTTCGAACTTGCATTTTTCCGCCTTTGCACACAAGCCATGTTGCCGGAGGCGAAGTAGCACCCTGCCCACATGTCCCTGGTGCTGTTCAAGGGAGTTGGAAAAAATTAAGATGTCATCCAAGTACACGATCACAAAGATGTCCAGAAAATCCCTAGAGACATCATTAATAAGGTTAAAAAAGAAAAGTTGCGCTAATGTGAATATTAGTCTCAGTGCATTTTAAAGCTGAGTATCTAATACTCAGTATGACCTATGAAATAAAAACTGAATATAAATACTAAATGACACACAAAACTATAAAAATAATTAAGTGACGTCTAATAGTGAAAATCTTAATCCCAATATGATTATCAGGGGACTAAAACAAGAACCAAAAAGGAATCCTTAATAAAAAAAGTCCCATTTTAAAGTCCATAAATTAAACTAAATCGAAAAAATCGCATTCCATCCAAGTTGGTCAGAGGAAATGAAAATGGCTACTTCCAACATGCATATAGAGTCAACACTTGTATCGTCCAAATAATATGCTTACCAGAAGATAAGCAAGCATGCGCAGTTGGCTTATACCCAGCCTGGGCCTTTTGGTGAACCAGATTCCAGCAGCCTTGCGACTATTCGATCACCACAGAAATTTTACTCCATATATTTGTTGCAAAAAGAAAATCAAAAACATAGCGTAATATTGCCAAAACACTAAATTTGTTATAAAAAACAGAATGGTCACTTAACCGCTTCCCGACCGCCTAACGACGATATACGTCGGCAAAATGGCACGGGCAGGCAAAATCACGTACCTGTACGTGATCGTGCATGTGCCTGCCTGTGGGTCGCGCGCGCGCCGCTAGCGGCGCGCTCGCGACCCGGTCGGGAGCTCCGTGACCCCGGCCGCGGGACCAGCGGACCCGATCGCCGCTGGTGTCCCGCGATCGGGTTACGGAGCTGAAGAACGGGGAGAGGTTTGTGTAAACAAACCTCTCCCCGCGCTTCCTACAATGACTGTCAGTGATCGGCGGTTCCCTGTCATTGGGAACGCCGATCAATGACGTCACACGTACAGCCACGCCCCCCTACAGTAAAATAAACACAACACGCCACACTGACTCATCCCCGCCCCCTAGTGGTTAACCCCTTCACTACAACTGTCATTTACATAGGAATCAGTGCTATTTAAATAGCACTGAATTCTATATAAATGACAAATGTCCCAAAAATGTGTCAAAAATGTCCGATGTGTCCGCCATAATGTCGCAGTCACAATAAAAATCGCTGATCGCCGCCATTACTAGTAAAAAAAAAAATATTAATAAAAATGCTATAAAACTATCCCCTATTTTGTAAATGCTATAACTTTTGCGCAAACCAATCAATAATCGCTAATTGTGATTTTTTTTACCAAAAATATGTAGAAGAATACGTATCGGCCGAAACTGAGGAAAAAAAATGTTTTTTTATATATTTTTTGGGGATATTTATTATAGCAAAAAGTAAAAAATATTGCATTTTTTTCAAAATTGTCGCTCTATTTTTGTTTATAGCGCAAAAAATAAAAACCGCAGGGGCGATCAAATACCACCAAAAGAAAGCTCTATTTGTGGGAAAAAAAGGACGCCAATTTTGTTTGGGAGCCACGTCGCACGACCGCGCAATTGTCAGTTAAAACGACGCAGTGCCGAATCGCAAAAAGGGGCCTGGTCCTTTGGCTGCCAATTGGTCCGGGGCTGAAGTGGTTAAAAAGTGAAAAAAATTAAAAAAATAAAAAACAGGAAAAAGTAAAAGCACCCAGTGGTCAGCTCAACGACTATAGAGTGATCAGACAAAAAACACCTCCACCTTCCAGATAGTAGGCTTACCAGATGATATGTCAAATAAACAACAGTGATTGGCACAAACCACTACTTGTGACCCGACACCACACAGAGGGGCTTCTTACCAGATATACATCAAATACTGCATAATGAATCTCAGATAGGATTGCAGGTGGTATGTGCTGGAGATGAAAACACTGTTTGCTCCAAGTTTAAAACAGCGATCGGTCCGTTTTCCCTTAAGTACAGCCGCTCATATGCCCCCAAAAAGAGAAAAAAAGGCAGACCATGGTGGAGTACTTTCTAGCAGTTTTAATCAAATAACTTAAAAGGTACACTTACAAGAATGTAGATATCATCAAGCATCGAAAAATTATTTGCCGGCTGGCTACATAAAACAGACTCCCGTCCTCGTCGACGGCGTGGTGACGTCAGCACGTACGTCCCAGACGTGTTTCGTCATAGGTTGACGTTTTCAATGGGAACGGGTAGCGTGCTGAACCACCACTCAATATATGGATATTCAAGCCTCGTTCTGAGTCCCGGGTTAAGAAACAAGGACCACCATTTTAGAACAGGGCAAGACAACACTATTTAAGGATGAATCGTAAAGATTAATTCAATTGGGGGAATGGATTCAATTATTATGATATTACCAAACATCCCCTTCTATTAGCTCATCCAGCACCGATATGCAACTAGTTCAAAAATGATACTTTTTGGTAAAAATTCTAAAAAACTTGTTAAGAAACATCAAATCAAAAATTCATAATATCATATTCAGCAGGTATTTATATAATTCTTAACCCCCTTTTTTTTTCCCTTTGAAGGAAAGTGGGATTTGTATATTTAACATTCCTATTTATTTCTATATTTATCAAAGATTAGATCTATTTAATCCATATGGTGAATCTATGGTAAAACATAAAAATAAAAATAATAGTAAATATAAAACTAAAACAAAAAATAAAAAATAAAAATAAAAAATAAAAAGAAAAAAGAAAAATAAAAAAGAAAAATAAAAAAGAAAAATAATAAAAAATATTTTTTTCCCTTTTTTCTAATTAGTGGGTCAAAGCAGAGCTTATAAAATTAATTATAACAATATAATAAAAAATCTTTAAAAACCTTTCAAAAAATCCCATATGTATCTACTTCCTTCTTTGGTTGGAATATTTTTTTAAATATGAACTTTTTCTGGGAAGTTTTTTCATATAAACTTAAATTAAAAATTAGGTTATATCCTTATTCCTTACACGGGGCTGGACCTCCATTAATCAAACAAATATTTCTCATTGGTATGTGTTCATTACACGTGACTCAGAACCAGTTCACATAACTTTAATATTTCTCAGATCCTATAGTATCATGAATTATCAATAAATGCATTCACGTCTACGTCTATATTTAAGCCATACGGTACATAAGTTTTAACCCTTTGTATCCATGTCATTTCTGACTTCGAAATCTCTCGTACAAGGGAACTCCCCCTTCAGTTGGCACTAAATTTGTCGATACCCAAAAAAAGTGTATTTGAGGGGTCTTTCTTATGTTTAAACAAATAGTGCTTTGAAACCGAGTGATTCCTAAAACCAGCCTTAATATTTGTAATGTACTCGTTTAACCTTACTTGAAGTGGGCGTTTGGTCCGCCCAATATATTGTAGCCCACAAGGGCACTGCAATAAGTACACTACCCCTACTGTAGAGCATGTAATGAAGGGGGTTATAGTGTGTTGCATTTGTGTACTAGTGGACAGAATTTTTTGTGTCCTTCTATTTTTACAGCTATTGAACGAACACACTCTACATTTTTTACATTGATAAAAGCCAGTTAGTTGATCAAAAAAAGTCAGTTTTTTAGTTGGTGGATCAAAAATATTAGGAGCCACTCGGTTTCTAAGCGAGGGAGCTCCCCTAAAGACTATATGAGGCCTATCAGGTAAAATTTCATTTAGAATGCTATCATTACTAACAATGTGCCAATGTTTGGAAATTATTTGTTTGATGTTCTTATGTTGGAGTGAGTAAGTAGTCACAAAAGGTGCCGTTGAGTTGCAGAATCTATTTTGAGAGGTTTTTTCTTTAAGTAGGGACTCTCTATTCATCCCCTCCACCTCAGTGAGAACTGGTAAGAGTGAATTTAAAGCATAACCCTTCTCTAAAAACCTTTTAGTAAGTATGTCGGCCTGGCTCAAAAAAACTTGTTGACTGGAGCAGTTTCTCCGTAACCGCATATATTGGCTTTTCGGTACTCCATTGAGCCAGGGGCGATGATGGCAACTATCTAGTGAGATGTAGGAATTGCGGTCAGTTGTTTTGAAAAAAGTAGATGTAGAAAAGGACCCATTAGCTATAGATAAAGTCAAATCTAAAAAATGAATCTGAGTCTGAATCATTTCAAAATTCAGATGGATACCACGATCTTTTTGATTCAATGATGTTATAAAATCCTGTAGTTCCTGACCATCACCATCCCATAGGAGGAGGATGTCATCAATATACCTGGCCCACAGAACCAGTTGGGGGGTCCTGTGGGCATAGATGACATCCTCCTCCCACTTGGCCATAAACAAGTTGGCCAAGCTGGGGGCATATTTAGCCCCCATAGCCACTCCTCGGCTCTGTCGATAAAATATATCAGAAAACCAAAAATAATTATGGGAGGCGGCATATTCGAGTAGCTCCATAATAAAGGATATCTGCCTTCTCGATAAACCTGAGTCTCTGTTAAGGAAAACTCTAACTGCCTCGAGGCCTTTATCATGCGGTATAATAGTATAAAGGGAGGTGACGTCAGCGGTCACCATCCACATACCTGGCGTTGGATTCAATTCTGACAGGAGGTTAAGAACCTGTCGGGAATCCTTTAAATAGGATGGCATATTGCGGACAAGAGGCTGCAAATAAAAATCGATGTATCTGCCCACCCGGGATGTAATTGAATCTATGCCACTCACTATAGGGCGTCCCGGGGGGCAGATAGGATTCTTGTGCACCTTTGGGAGATAGTATATCGTTGGTGTTCTGGGGGCCCTTGGGATGAGATAGAGACTCTCCCTCTTATTTAGAACTCCCAAAGCCAAACCTTTTGATACGATAATCTCCAATTCTTTTTGATATTTCAATTTTGGATCACAAGGGAGTGGGACGTAGGTGTCGACATCACCAAGGATTATATCCATCTCTGCCATATAGTCCTTGCGGTCAAGAACCACAATCCCACCCCCCTTGTCTGCAGGTCTAATAACAATGCCCTTATTTTTACATAGGGAGTCTAGACCTTCTTGTAGAATATTGGAATTCCTAGCCTTTTTGATTTCCAATGCATCAAGATCTCTTAGAATGACATCTCTGAATACTTTCAGAGAGGGGGCAAGGGCCCCTGGAGGGTTGAATAGGGATGCATTAGCTAGTCCTGAATGAACAAAAACATCAGGAACTGGTATGGAGGTGCTCACTTGTTTGCTAGACATATATCTTTTTATATTTAGTTTTCTCACAAATTTGTGAACATCCATATATGTTTCAAATTTATTCATACTTTTGGGGGGTACAAATTTGAGGCCCTTAGACAAGACCACTTTTTCAGGTTCAGTCAGGACTTGGGTACTCAAATTAAATATGCCTTTTTCATCGGTCTTTTTTGATCGCATGCGCTTTTTTTTTACTGGCCTTTTTATGCCTTGATTGGGCTTGGAAAAACCCCAACTTCCTTGACCACTAGGTCCTGGGCGTCTAAAATTAGGTGTATTCCCATTTTGTAATTGGGGGGGAAATGAAGAAGGGAAACCTTCCCGTATTTGATGATCATAGGCCTCGCTCTGATTATAACCCTCTTCAAAACCTCTATCACTCAAAGGGAAAAAATAGTTATGGGTAGGTATATTAAACTCCCAACCTGAATTTTGACAATCCTGATATGGTAGACTTGTAAAAGGGTCATTGGTCTGTCCATATCTCCACCAGTCAGGGTTGGTATTACTCTGACCGCGACCCCTATTATTAGTTTGATAACCTCTCTCTCTACCCATTGGGTTCTGTGTGGTTACCCAAGGGGGAGGGGGAGGGGGGTTAGATCGAAAATTTCCCATGGGTTGGTTATAGTTATACCGTGGGGGCACAGCATTTTGATATGAATTTGGTTGAGCAGCTTTGAACTTCCCTGGTCCTGTATTCCTAAATGGGGACTGGTTTAGATGGGGTAACGAGCCCCTTTGGGATTTCAACGCAGGTGGACCCTTTTTAGCAGGGTTCTGCTTAGGGGGTTGGGACACCTTAGGTATAGTACCCGTAGTAGTAACAATTGCTTGTGTGGATACTTCCATTTCATTATCAGTTTGTCCCCCCAAATCATCCAGCAACTTTTTCTGCCATTCAAAAACCACGTTGTTTTGATAATCAGTGAGATCCCGATTATACCTTTTCTTTTTCTTTAACCTTTGTTCTTTATCCTCTTTTTCAAGAATTCTTAATAAATTCTGAGATCTCTCTCTATATTCGTCACTTTCCTTACTCAGGCCAAGTTTTTCTTTAATAATTTTGATCTCCGTATCTAGTTTGGTTGGTTTGGTGGTTTTTCTTTCAATCAGAAATTGTAGGAATGAAATTCCTGCTTTATTAAAATAGCTGAACCATTCCTCAAGTTCTGTGTCCCCTTCCTGGGGACAGATTTCCCATCTTAAGCTTCTTGGAACCATAGAACTCTTTATATATGTTTCTAAGTAAGCAATATCCCATTGGGTATCATTAATAAGGTGCTGAAAGGTGGCAGGGGCGTTACAGAGGCCGAACGGCATGACTAAATATTCATAGTGGCCAAAGTGGGTCCGGAAAGCAGTTTTCTACTCGTCCCCGGCCCTGATACGGACCAGGTTGTAGGCCCCACTCAAGTCCAACTTGGTGAAAATTGTTGCAGACCGTAGCTTCTGGAAGAGCTCCGGTATCAGGGGCAAGGGGTACCGGTTTTTGACTGTGACCTTGTTCAGCTCACGGTAGTCCACATAAGGCCTAAGCGTCTGATCTTTCTTTGTGACGAAGAATATTCCTGCGCCTGCTGGGGAGGTGGAGTGGCGAATAAATCCCTTTTCGAGGTTTTCAGCGATATACACCTTCAGGGCCTCCTGTTCTCCTGTTCTTTTTCGGACAAGGGGAAGATGCGCCCAAATGGAATTTCGGCTCCTGGGAGAAGCTCGATGGGACAATCATAAGAACGGAAGGGAATCTGCCCCACGTTTACTGAATACATCGAGGAATTCATGGTAAGTTTTGGGCACGGATTGGCACAAGTCCTGGTCAGAGTTCAGACAAAACAGAGTAGTGGGTGCCCTGGAAGGTTCAGGTAGACAATGTCTTTGACAATAAGGGGACTGGAACCTCACTTCCCCCGTGGACCAATTAATACAGGGGTTATGGGCCTGAAGCCATGGTATGCCCAGAATCACCGGAAATAGGGGAGAGGAGATCACATCCAGCGTTAACAGTTCTTAGTGCTGAGAAAGGATGGTGGCAGACAGGGGTAAGGTTTCCTGGGTTACTTGACCCAAATTGATGCGGGATCCGTCAGCCAAGAAGACAGACAGTCCATGAGTCTTTTCCTGGAGCAGCAAGGCTTGTAGGCTGGCAAAGGTGGCATCGACAAAACAGCTGCATGCCCCGGAATCAATAATGGCATTGGTGCGGATTGTCCTTCCCTGGAGCTGCAACGAGAGGTGAAGAGCCAGGTGAGTGGTACTGGCTGGACAAGGTGCAGGGTTAGTAGAGACAAATGAAAGGCACTTGCGTGTCTTGGCCGGGCAGTTGCTTACATAGTGTCCTGAACCACCGCAATAGAGGCCCAGATTTAACTGTCGACGCCTGGCGCGCTCTTCAGGGGACAGGGTAGAGCGCATAAGTCCAATTTGCATAGGCTCTGAGCTGTCAAAAGCAGGGCTGGCCGGAACTGTAGCAGGAGCAGGTAGGTAGCGGGAAGCAGGGGTTGGAGCCCTCGCAACCATCCAAGCCGGGCGGTTTGGTTGGGAGGAACGTTCAGCTCGGCGTTCCCGGAGCCGGCGGTCCAACTGGATGGTGATGGTGATCAGCTCCTCCAGGGACTCTGGGACCCCCACTCGGGCTAGTTCATCTTTCAGACCCTCAGACAGGCCCATGCGGAACTGATGCCTGAGAGCTGAGTCATTCCACTGGGTGTCCGCGCTCCAGCGCCTAAAGTCAGTAATATAGTCCTCGGCCATTCTACGGCCTTGTTGGAGCGCGGACAAAGCAGCTTCGGCTGTGGCGGTTCTCTGGGGGTTATCGTAGAGTTGCACCATTGCCTGGAAGAAGGTAGCAAGGTCTTGGGTCTGTGGACTGTTTGCTCCCAAAAGGAGGTGGGCCCAGGACTGAGGCTCCACCTGCAACAAGGATACCACGAACCCCACCTTGGTGGCTTCTAGAGAGAAGGTCCTGGGTTGGAGGGCGAAGTACAGCTGGCGGGCATCCCGGAAGGCGGGGAATTTAGACCGATCTCCCGAGAACCTCTCTGGAATGGGCACTCTTGGCTCTGGAGGAAGCATCACAACTGTAGGCTGAGAGGTGGACTGCACCGGAGGTGAAGGAGTTGCAGATGCCATAGGGCTGGAAAGATGCTGCACCTGTCCTTCCAGCTTGGCATAGCCTTCCTGCAGGGACTTCACTGCTTGGGTGAGAGCTGCAAGGTGGGTGCAAATCTCCTGCATGGCGGAGGCTCCTTCCGCAGGCTCGGTCATCTGGGCTGTTCGTACTGTTAGGTACCTGGTGGCGAACCTGGCTTGATGGAAGGAGACCTCTCATACGACTCTGGTTCAGGGTCCACTGAAGTGAAGACAGTGGTCCCGTGAGCGCAGCGGGGTAGGAGTGTCCGTCGAGTGGGGTCAGCTGAGGCAGGATGGATGCTGACGCTGGTCCTCCGGATTATGGGAACTGCAGCAGGTGGTACAGCAGGCAGGGGTCAGATGACCGGAGAGAGAGGCAGACACTTGAGCAGTAGCAGCAGCAGGACCTGTGCAGGGAGAGAGGCACACTCGGACGGCAAGAGGTAGTCAGACAGGCCGGGTCACAACGTAAGGCAGACAGGCATAAACGGCAGGCAGAAGGATGGTCAAGGACAGGCAGAGGTTCAGCAGCAGGTAACACAAGTCCAGAAGCAGGGTCAGGCAAGCCGGGGTCAAGGAGCAGAGAGGGCAGCAGAGTTAACAAAGCCGGATCGGGTTTCAGGAATGCAGGCAAACACAGGCAGATATCAGGGGAACTCAGGGTCAGAGCTGCAGACGAACAGCACCGCAGGGCTGCAGCCGTCCACCTTAAAAAGGGACACTGGCTCCAAACAGCGCTAACCGTGCACGTGGACACACCCGCTATTTGCGCACGGGGGGCGCGCCCGCGGGTCGGTCGCACGTGTGCACGCGCACGCTGATGCCTGGGGGGATCAGAAATGGCTGCGCGCATGCGTGCGCGCAAATTGGTCTGCTCAGGGCGGCCAGGACCCTGACACCTATACTGACCACTACACTGACCACTATACTGTCCACTACACTACACTGACCACTATACTGCCCACTACACTACACTGACCACTATATTGTCCACTACAATGCCCAACTTGATTACTATACTGACCACTACACTACACTGACCAACCTGATTCCTACACTGACCACTACACTACACTGTCCAACCTGATTCCTATACTGACTACTACCCTGTCCACCACATCACACTGTCCACTACACTGTCCACTACACTGTCCACTACACTTCACTGACCACTATACTGACCACTATACTACACTGACCACTATACTGTTCACTACACTACACTGACCACTATACTGTCCACTACACTGTCAAATACACTACACTGTCCTACCTGCAGTATTCCTATACTGACACTACACGGTGCTGCTCTTCTACTCTCTCTGGCTGCTCCCTCTCCCCAGACCGTGTCCACCCCCCAGAGCCAGCAACATGACTCTGCTCCCACAAGGGAGTCTACTCTCAACTTCTTTTTGAAGGATTACCACACTGCCCACAGAGCTCCCACAAGCAGGGGGGTTGCTAGGATTATGATGAATTGGGGCACCCCTGGGCACTCAAAGGACAAGAATAATATGGTGCTTGTAGCATACCGTGGTAAAAGGTGGGTGAGGTCTCAGTGCAATTATTATAGGAAAGGTGTCAGGACAATTTACAAGTGAGCGCTGCGCGTCGATTGCCTGTGCGCATGCGCGGCGGAACGGCACTCTGGCGCATGCGCACTCGCGGCTCAGCGCTCCAACGCACGCACATGCGCACTGGCGCACGCCTGAGCGTCTCTGGGCGTCATGGCATCACGTGACCACTCACACCGCCCATTTAAGGAAGTGCCTGAGATCAGTCCAGCGCTGGCTTGTCTTCAGCTTCCTGCCAAAGCTCTGTTCCTGCTTCCTGTATCCTGATTGCCTGATTGCCTGATTTGACCTGGATTTGCCTTTTGACCTTGCTGCCTTCTCTTGCCCTTGACCTTTGGACTGTATACTGGACTTACCGCTTGCTTGCCTCTGGCCCCTTGAACCTCTGCCTGTGACCCGGATTTGTTTGTTGTCTTCTGCCCTGAATCTCTGCCTGTGACCCGGACCTGCCTGTCTTCAGTCCTGTACCTGCACCTGTGTTCTGG